>JADRCD010232546.1:20016-31676 GCA_019843815.1 Montemys delectorum
CAAACTTTTAAAATATGTCAACAGGGCATGCTTACTGCTGCCTGACAAACCTGGAGAGGCCATCACTCACACATTGGTTTCTTTTCAAATATACACATCTACACAAAAGGAAAATAAAGTTCATTTTCCTAAGAAGAATTATAAGCTAACAAGATAGGTGTAAGCAAGAATATTCTAGAGGTTAAGTGCTCAAGTCAGGGAGCTCAAATGCACCCTAAAGGAGCTACCATGCCAGTGTAGATGGAGTCGAGCAGGCTCGGAAGGAAGAGTGCGTTCGAGGACAGACAGGTCTCTTCTGACTTTTCTGTGGTCCCTAATGAGAGACAACCACATACAGAGGGTCATTTGGCAATATCTGCAGGCATTTGGGGGTGTTCCAACTGGAGGGTGCTCCAGTCATCTGGTAAGTGGAAGTCATAGATGCTGCTAACTCCCAACATTAGCAAAAAGACCCTATAATGATTGAGTGAACCCCACACGTCACGGTGACAAGAAGTTATGTGTTTATTAGCATAAATATCTCACCACAGGAATATTTTTTAAAAAGAAAAATATACTCTACTTTTCATTCATTCACAAATAACTCCTGGTCACGTAAAGAGTAAAAGCTGATCATAACCAGCTTGTACTGACAGCCTCCCCCAAGGTGGGCACCTTGGCCTCACATCAACAAAATCCCACCTGCAACTTCCTGTGATGATGTCATACAGCCCAGAAAGGTATGCACAGGGCAGCACAGGAAGCTGCCCTCCTGGCTGGGGGTTGTTTCTGCTGCATTCTAAAGAACACAGCAGGCAAGGACCCGCACTCCTGAGGATTCTTCCTCACTTCACAGTGGTTGTGGGGATCAACAGAGAGAAGTGAGTCCAGAGACCGTATGTCAAATTCATAAGCAATAACAGGCAGGAGTGGAAGGAGCAGCAGCAGCCAAGGGACCACCATGTGCAAGCTGCCACATCCTTCCTGAGGCCGTGGAAGGCTTTCCTGAGAAACTTTAAATGCTCTAGATGATGCCTGAAATCTCAGAAGACCTAAGAAGAAACGGCAGGCGTACTCGCTTCCCCCTGCCAAAAAAGAGCTGATAACTCGAATTATTTAACTGGGGGAAATGCACCTGATATGATTGATACCCTAACTTTTGGGTTGAAGAACAGAAATCATTAAAGATTTAACTCTAGTTTAATTAATTTTAAATTTAATTAATAATAATAAGTAAAAATAATAATATATAAAAAATATAAATATATAAAAAATAAAAAATAAATTTAAATCTAGTTTAATTAAATATTTAAATCTAGTTCAGTTAAAACTAGATCTTGACACAGTAAAACCTGACAAAGCTTTCACCCAACGCAAAGCTTCAGACAACCACCATTTTTAATTAGGAACAATTACTTCTCATTGAAATGGAACCTCGGAGGGCCTCACCTCTGCTGAAACTGATCTCCAACTTTTAAAAGTTAAATTCAGTTGAATTAAACACACAATCAGTGGGAATAATTTTAAAATACACTTTACATGTATGTATTTATTGAGTGTGTGTATACCCACATAGGCACACATGACATAGCTTATGTGTGAAGGTCAGAGGACAAATTGCAGGAATCACTTCTCTTCCACCCACATGGGTCCTAGGGTCTAGGCAGTCCCAGAGGCCTATTTTAATTATATATTTTTTTCTTATTTCACCCTCTAAGACATGTAGATTAAAGCAAGAGGAAAGAAAAACCAAGGCTATGAATCCCACAAATCCAGACTAATCAATCACTAATCACAAGGACAAGGTTGAAAGATGCTGTACAATGCCAGGTCACAACCAACCAGTAAAGACAGAGCAACTGTCATGGGTCAGAGGGAAGGAGGACACATGAGAACTGCATGGGGGAGCCAGCTGGGATTATAGAACGAAAAGAGGCCACTCATGGAAGGACCAACATCTAGAACAATGTTGCCACCCCCTCAGTAACTAGGATGGGAGGGGCCTTGTGCTCTGGCCTTGGTGTCCTCAAAAATCCATCTGCTGGAGCTTTGTACCCACTGTGATGACATGCTCTGTCTTGAGAGCGAGGTCCCCACAAATGGGATCACTACCCTGTTTAAAAAACCTTAGGGGAGACTCCTTGCTCCACTATGTGTATGTGAAGACACAAGGAAGCTTGACTCCTCCATAGACATCAAATCTGCTGATGCTCTGGTGCCCGGCTTCCCATGCTCCAGAACTGAGAACAGCACACGGATATTGTTTATAAGCACCAGCTCCTCAGGGCTGGCTACACCCCATGCCAAGAACAAAGATAACTTAAAAGAAGCAACAGCAACACCCTCTGAGGTGTTAGATGCTATGAACCCGGTGCTACGTGCAGGCTACATTTGTTTTCTCAGTTCATTCCTGAAGACAGAGCTCAGGTTACCCTAGCAATGATCCTTTCAGTTTCATGTCAGAAAAAGAACAAGAGATCAGTGGCAGGGACCTTCCCTTGAGGTACATCAGCAGCTACAGCATACTCATCCTGGGGGGGGGGGGGTTGCTGGGGGGAGGGAGGGAGAGAAAGAGGAGATTAGGGAAGGATTTCTCCAGGTGGAGGACCTACAGAGTGAGTGTACAGTCCTGTTGATCCAACTTTGACCTAAGGATATCCCCCACGGAGGCCCTGCCAGGAGCAGCCCAGCCCAGCCTCTGTCCCCAGCTTCCCTGTCACTTTCAACACTTCTGTCGTTAGGACAGAGGCAAGGCCAGAATGAACACTTTTTTTTTTTTTGTATGTATGTGTTCAGGTGTATATGCATGTGCACCAAGTGGCCATGCACAGGGATGCCCAAAGCTGATCTGGAATCTTCCTTGAGCCCTTTACTTCATTCAGCAAGCCTATCTAGCCAGCTTGCTCTTGAGAAACCCTTACTGTCCTTATCTTCCAAGTGTAGAATTACACATGGGCTGCTGCGCCCACTGAGCCCACTGAGTGGGTTTTAGAAATTCAACTTCCAAATCCAACTTTGCCCCAACTTAAGCATGTGGGGTAAAGCTCTACCCACATGCCCAGCCCGTAGAATACACACTCTTGATGAAGCCAGCTAGAGAACCAATAGATAGACAGAGGTACCCCTCTGTCTAAGGAGATGCCAGCAGAGAGCAACAGGGGGTTTCAGGGAGTGAGCAGTGCTGTGATCAATCCTTAGCCACCCCTGAAGTCACTTACTTTGGACTTCCCCTCCACCAGACATAAACAAGATCTCCTGTATCCCAGGCTGGCCTTAGACTTGCTATATAACGGAGAATGGCTTTGAACTCCTTATCCTCATGTCTCTGCAACTTGAGTACTGAGCTTACAGGCACGCATCACCATACCGAGTTTATGTTGTACTAGGATTAAGCTTTGGGGCTCTGTGTATGCTAGAAAAGCATTCTGCTGACTGAGCCCTAGATACCCTAGCTTGCTTTTGACGTTTAAACAGAACTCAAATGATGACAACCATACAGTCCAACAACAACAACAACAACAACAATTTCTTACTGCCACTGTTTCTGTGAGAGGCATGGGTCTATTTAAGGTGCATTCTTTAAAAGACTCCCCCTGGCGTGTCTAAGGCCTAAACACTGCACAGGACAAAAGGGCTTACCTGCCAGCATCAGGGCTCGCACACATTCCGTTCTGCCCTGCATGGCCGCTTTCATGAGGGCTGTGAAGCCGAATATGTTCCTCCTTTCTAGGTCCAGACCAGGGAAATAATTCAGCAGGTAGTTGGTGATGGTGACATGCCCTGAAAGAGAATTGTGCGTTCATGAAGGTCCATGTGCCTACAGAGAGAGAGACAGGAATTGCTCATCCTCCACCCAAGCTGGCTGTTGTCACTTGCGTGTGCACTCTTTAAATCCCCAACACACATCTCCTGGATGTAGGAGGAAAGTGGAATGTGGGAGACACTGCTCCAGCCACACAGGGCCACTCACTGTGGCCCCTCAATCTCCCTCCCCAGAGGCAGAGGCAGAGGCAGAGGCAGAGGCAGAGGCAGAGGCAGAGGCAGGCTGTGCTGCCACAAGGGAAGTGACTTCACTTCCCAATAAGCAAGGTACAGTCAACTCCCAGCAGGAGTCACCAGGGCAAACAGATGCCAGGCTGCAAGGGAGCCTGGGAAACATTTCCAAGTATGGAGGGAGCCTCAGTGGGGAAATCCATCAAAGCAAGAGTGTGCCTTAAATGACGTGGAGCTCCTCTGGTTACCACACAAAATATGTTGTATTTCTCCCTCCCTCCTTTTCTGCCCACTCCCATTCCACACCAACACACACACACACTCCAACACACGCACGCACACACATGGCCAAAAAACCTAAGCAGGTGAAGTCCCACACTTTAAAACACAGGTCTTTGTTCCTCCCAAACACAATCTGATTTATACGCATTCCCCGGGCTTTAAAATGCCAGGCACTCACACGGTGAGCCTCTCAGCAAGGATCACTAGAAAGGCAGGAAAACAGTTGCCTGCACAGCAGAAATGGCTGCTGGCTCTACCGCCCCAGGCACCCAAGGCCAACAGCTCACCTTTCCTAGCCCTGTGATTTATTCCTTCCCACCCACCCTCTGCTGTCAAAATCAGGGCCCCTGTTCCAGCAGCCTGGTCAATGGAGCTGGCTAACCATCCTGGGACTGATGTGCACACTACAATCTGGCTAGCAGGATTCTTGGCCTGACCCCTAAAACAAGAGCAACCAAACACCGTTTCTCTCCAGCCCTCAACAACCAAGAAAGTATCTAGACATGACCTTATGCTCCCTGAAATAGGGCGGAGGGGGGGGTGGGGTCCCACTCTACCAGTGTTCCTTTCAACTCCACTATCAGACCCACAGGTACAGGAACTCAGGGGCATCCCTTCCCCACTCCCCACATCCCGAGCTCTGTACTTGACACGGACCCTTTTCATGTGGTCCCTGTGTTCGAGCCCCACTCGGAGCAGAGGTTGAATGTGTTACAACATGGGACCTACAACCAGGAAGCGCTTGGGGGTTCTGTTTTCCTGCAGCTGAAGCCTGAAGCTGGTGGCAGCTCTGAGAATCTGTTTCTCTGCTGTGGCTGAGCTTCCAGTAGAGTAGGTTTCAGGATGAAGTAGAAGCTGGGGGCAGAAGGGGGAGTAGTTGCAGGGGGGGGGGAGGGTCTTTAGCCTTCAGCCCTCTCCAAAGTCCTTCCACTGTTTGAGCACAATTTTAAATCCACCTAGTATGTTGAGTGGCTTCAGTCAGTCAAGCCATACCCAAGTGACACAGATATCCAGGTTGGAACCCCTGTGATCCCTTCTGAAGGACATTATATATTCCAGGCTTCTGCCCACGCCCTCTGAATTCAATCCTCGGGACCGGCTTGTCACCAACTTATATGTTAGAAATAAACAAGCCACATAAACTGGAGTTCTGATTCTGAAGCAGCAGGGCTACAGCTTACCACTGAGCTCAGCCATAGCTGTGAAAAGATGGGTCAGCACCTTGCTGAGGGTTCCAGCGCTAACAAGACCAGGCTGCCACTCCAGGCCACATAATGCACAGATTCCAGCTTGTGACAATGCTGCTTGGACTCACTGACCTCTTGACCTCCTCTGTGTGATGGGTTCAGGATGAAGCTGGGGAGGTCAGGAGCCCATGATAGCTCAATAGCTCTCAAGCCAGTGAGGTAGAAGAAGACCTTTGATCTAAAGTTAGCTTTCGTTCTGCTTGAACACATGCCACACTGGTCAGATACACACTGGGTCTCAGTAAAACGAATAGCAATTTGTTTCGGTCTTTTTCTTTAAAAATGTGACAGTGCATGTCAGTCACAATTTGCAGCAGGTATTCACTGTACACACACACACACACACACACACACACACACACACACACACACACATACTAGCTACCCTAGTCTTCACTTGCCCTGACTTTTAAGGAGAACAGTTAATGTGTTAGAAGCATCAGGTCCACCTTTAATTTCTCCTGAAAACAGCCTGCACGGTAAAGTTGCTGTTCATGGTAAAGTTTCCTTCTGGAAAAAGCCTGGGGATAGGGAAGGACTCAGATCATCAAAGCTCCAGCCTACCATCAGACACACGGGCTCACCATGCTGGATTTCCTGACTTCAACATGATACACATTAAATATCTGTATAACGGGCAGTTCGCTTTATAGATTTTTCTGTTTTCTTTTCTCTGCCCATTCAACTTGCCAAGGGTGTGTGTGTGTGTGTGTGTGTGTGTGTGTGTGTGTGTGTGTTTATACTAAATACATACTTTTAGTGCAAAGGCATCCAGATGCGCAAAAGCTGGTGTGAGTCTAACCCAACTTTATATGCTGCAGGAGTTGGTTCCATCTTAAGGGCAGGCTTACCACAGAGACTCCCGAGCTCCCTGTAGTGAGCGTTCCCCTGCTCAAGGAAAGGACACAAGTGGTACCCAATGCAACTAAGAGGTCACCACTATATGGTGACCTCCGTGAGACCGGCCTGAAGACAAATCTGTGGGGCATTTTCTTGATTGGTGGTTGCTGTGTGAGGCCCAGCTCACTGTAGGTACTGCCATTCCTGGACAAGTGGTCCTGGGTGTCTGAGCGAGCAAGCAAGCCGGTTCTAATGCCTTGATTTAATCGAGAGTCTGCATGTCCTTGTCCCCAATTGATTTTTCATCAATCAATAAAGACGCCGGCAGCCAATGGCTGGGCAAAGGGAGATGGGACAGGACCTTTAGATTTTCGAGGGCAAGGAACTGGGAAAGAGCAGACAGAGAGTCACCATGACTCAGAGGAGAAGAATGGGAAGGTAGGAGCTACAGGAGAGAGAGCCAACCAGCCATGTGAAAATTCGGGTGGGTGGCCACTTCCCTGATTGGGCCTGGGGTAGCAGGGAAGGTTTGAGCTTTCCCCACAAGCATGGGGACCTGAGTTCAGATCTACAAAAATCCATGTTAAAAAAAAAAAAAAATTCCAGATGGGGCAGTGCATGTCTGCAATCCTAGTTCTGGGGACTTGGAGGCAGATGAGGAGGAGCTAGATGAGGTTGTCCAACTCATCTAGCTAAACTGGCAAGATGCCAGGTTCTGTGAGAGACCCTGTCTTGAAGACTAAGGTGGAGATGGTTGGGGGAGAGACTCAGTGTCGTCCCCTGGCCTTCTCAAGTGCACAGTCTGGTGTGTCTGCACACGGACATGCACACCACACACATTTGGAATCTCCCCAAATGCAGCTTGCGGAGCAGTTGATCAGAACATACAGACTTGAGCCAGGCTGGGTGCCATTAATCCACCTGCTCACGTGGAGATGGCATTACTATGCATGTGTGTGGCAATGAATTTAGCTACACTGCTTTGTGCTCTCGCCTGGCTGCATGCTTCCAGCCACCCAGGAACTCTTTGGATCCTCGAATGGAAGACACACACACACACACACACACACACACACACACACACCAGTTTAATTTTAAAATGCCTTGGCACTGCTCTTACAGAAGACCTGAGTTCAGTTCCTGGTGCCTAAGGAGTTACAAGTGGCTCACAACCTCTTGTAACTCCTGTTCTACAGGATCTAGTGCCCTCTTGTGGCCTCCTCAGTTACCTACACTCATGTACACAGATACACATACACATGCATAATTAAAATAGAAAGCATGGGGGCTGGCGAGATGGCTCAGTGGGTAAGAGCACTGACTGCTCTTCTGAAGGCCCTGAGTTTGGATCCCAGCAACTGTCGAGGGCCGGCCAGTCTGGGCCTCTCTCAACCTGCAGGGAAACAGGGTCCTAGTCAGGTCAACAAGGCGTAGGCAAAGAAATAATGGCAGAGACGATATATGGAAGTGCAGAATCTGAATGTATTTCTCAAAAATGGCATCAGACTTTTACAGTCATTACAAAAGAGAAATGAAAAATCTGGCAGCTCAGCAGTTGAGGTACATCTGAGGCCATCTGAAACACAATGGGTCTAAAGCAGCCACCTCTTCTGGCTAGGCACTGCACCTCCCGGGCCCAAGCGCTATGGGGGGGGGGGGGTGCTGCAGACTGCATGAGGCTCAAAGCTCGAATGCTCTCTCTTGAATCTGAATGTATAAATCTTTTTGCACAAAGTGAAAACCAGGCTTATATAGTAAACAGAAAACAGGGCGAATGACAAAAGTCACGTAGGCAGGGCCACATCAAGGTCAGTAAGATCAGACAGCAAGACAGAAGTCACATAGGCAAGTGATGGTCACATCAAGGTCGGTAAGATCAGGCATCCATGTGCAAAGCCGAAGAGCAGTGGTGCCCTTCCCGCCGGGGCTATCTTGGCAGTCCCAAGCTAATTCTCTGGGTCTGTTGGAGGCAAGCACCAGGAGTCCCAATCTAGCAGTTCCTGAGAATGCCCTTAAGTGAGGGAAGCCCTTCAATATATGTAAAGCAATTCTGTCTTCTGTGGGACTGCTCTGAGAATTCTAACTATGTTTACAGTAGCAATGGTGCCTGACCTCTGTTCCTAACTCTGAGGACACCCTGTCTGATAAGGCAGCTTCCTTGTGAAAAATTCCAAGCTAACGACCTAATAAATTAGGATATATTGGAACACTGTGCTGGCCAGGGAACAATGTTCAATATTAGTTTTGACTATTTACGAATCATTTCTTGGGGCACCTTTATGCCTGAATAAGAAGGCATGTTGAGTATTAGAAAGATTAATCTGGAACACATCTGAGTTAGGAGATGCCAGCAACTGACTGAATACCCAGGAGACAAAATTCCCTTTGAAGTCGTAAGCCTCTGGTCCATTATCAGGCTTTCAAGCCTGATACTGCAGACTTTACTGGAGTAGATAAGTCGACATGGCAAACAACCACATGGTGGTTCACAACCACCCGTAAGGAGCGAGCGGGGCTGGAGCAAGTGGGGCCAGAGTTCAATTCCCAGCAGCCACATGATGACTCACGGCCATCTGTATAGCTACAGTGTACTCATATACATAAAATAAATAAATAAATATTAAAAAAAAATAGAAAGCATGTATTTCCAACAATAACCCTGTGGGTCTGTCTACACACACACAGGCACCCGGATACCACCAGTCATTCTACTTCCTTCAGTCCTGTGCTCTCTGGCTACTGACACTCATCCAGCTATGACTGAAAGGCCTCCCAACAGTTGTCCATCAATACTGTGGTGAACCTGATGCTTGTCCATTCTGTTACTTTTTTTAAAAAGGTTTATTTTATTTATTTTTATGTATATGAGTACACTGTAACTGTACAGATGGTTGTGAGCCACCATGCAGTTGCTGGGAATTGAATTCAGGCTCACTCTGGCCCAAGGATTTATTTATTATTATACATAAGTACACTATAGCTGTCTTCAGACACACCAGAAGAGGGCGTGAGCCACCATGTGGTTGCTGGGATTTGAACTCAGGACCTTTGGATGAACAGTCAGTACTTCTTTTTTGAGACAGGGTTTCTCTGTATAGCCCTGGCTGTCCTGGAACTCACTCTGTAGACCAGGCACCAGGCTGGCCTCAAACTCAGAAATCCGCCTGACTCTGCCTCCCAAGTGCTGGGATTACTGGTGTGCACCACCGCCGCCTGGCGCCAATCAGTACTCTAACCACTGAGCCATCTCTCCAGCTCCCATCCATTCTTTTACTTGACACCCCCACAGCACTGACCACTTTCCCCTCCCTCATTTGCAGAACTGTCTTCCCATGAGAACTCTGGAAGCTCACCCTTTTGACCCTCCACCTCTCTGCTTTTCTTGTTTCTGGGAAGCTGCTGCTCTTTAGGTGATGAAAAGCCCTCTCATCCCTCATGCTCTCCCTTCCATGATTCCACATGCTCCATGTATTAAATTATTACCTCTAAATCTCCAAAGCACCCACCGCATCTACTTCTGTCTATGAGTTTCTCATCTACATGTCTACTGCATATTTATCCTGGGTGTCCCACAACTAAGCTAAACCCATTGTATCAAACCCCAAATATCTACATCTCTGGTCTGTTCCTCTCCCCCAGTGCTTTTTCAGTGATGGGTACCACCAGATATCTGTGCTTCATCCCAAACCCTCCCCCATCTCCTGCCTATCATGAGACTGCCAATCTCCAATGCCAGGAGCTATCTAGGAGAAGCTAAAAACTAGCCGGTGGTCTTCTAAGATGGTTCTGCCATGGACTGTCAAAGTTAATGACAGAATGGCTTCTCTAGGCAAGACCCAGAAGAATTTCATTTTAAGAAAGATTCCTGCTATTAATATGCTTTTCCTATTGTTATTATTAATATATATACATATATATAATATATATATAAATATACATATATATTAACAATAACAATAGGAAAAGCATATATATATATGATATATATGATATATATGATATATATATAACAATCACTAGGTATTAGCCCACTGTTTTGGGTAGATATGTCTGTAGGAAGATGAAGATGTACTGTCTTATAGATGACCCTATAAGAATGCCTAAAATTATATTAGCAATTATTAAGCTCTTTTATAATAGGACTGCTATTAAGTCTTTTCTGCCGGCAAAGCTTCAATGAGAATTCTGCCAGTCTTCAAGTGTCACAAGTTAATTGCTTCTGAGATAGGAAGATATCTGCAACTTAAAACACATTCCAGGAGGATATAAAACCATTAACCAAAGGTGATAAAAGAAAAAAAGGGGGGGGGGGAACTAATGATTTACTAATAGGTGCAAGGACAGAAGATACAACATTGACTGAGTTTATCTATACAAACTTCACTAATAATTTAGTCACAAAAGTTATGGTCTTTTACTCTCTATGAACCTGTAGAGCTAATGACAGGTAATGAATGCTTAGCCAGATAATTGCTCTTGATAGATATGTATGTAAACAGTCTCTGTTATAAACTTCTTCTATTTTGTTGTTGTTGTTGTTTTAGAGACAAGGTTTCTTTGTATAGCCCTGGCTGTCCTAGAACTTACCCTGTAGACCAGGCTGGCCTCGAACTCAGAAATCCATCTGCCTTTGCCTCCCAAGTGCTGGAATTAAAGGTGTGCGCCACCACTACCTGGCTGTTGTAAACTTCTTATTCAATTTATGATTTGAATTTCAACTTCTAGTGAACTTTTGTTAAAAAAAAAAAAAAAGGGAGAGGGATGCTTGGAAAAACCACGTGATCTATTCCCTAGAAGAGATACAAAAGACTATGAAGGTACATTGGCAGGCAGAACGCTGAAGAGAGAGCATGGGAGCATAGCATTGGAGTAAGGCACTGGGAGCAAGGGCATTGCTACACCTCTCCTCCTGGAGAGAGCAGGATTAGAATGCAGAGTAGAATAACCAGAAATTATAAGGCAACGTAGAAAATTAAGAGAGCAATATACCGAATGTTCTGTGCCCCAACCAGAGCCCTTCTCCTTCACCTGGTAACCTCACAGCTCTCCTTCGTATTATGGTTTGCTTTGGGGGGTTTCTTCAACCTTTTACACACACACACACACACACACACACACACTCACTCACACTCACACACACATACTCACACACATACTCACACATGCACATACTCACACTCATATACACTCACACACACACTCACACACACTCACACATGCACAGTCACACACATACTCATACACACAATAACACTCATACACACACACACATATTCATACACATACACACTCACTCATGCACACTCGCACACATACTCA
>JADRCD010232547.1:0-23444 GCA_019843815.1 Montemys delectorum
CTCTCTCTCTCTCTCTCTCTCTCTCTCTCTCTCTCTCTCTCCCTCGAACAAAAATAAACTGTCTCTTGAGTAATAAAGTCAGTACACTTGCCAGTAAAAACTGGTTAAGGTCATCACTTCTGAAGGGCAAAGAAGTTTTAGACACAATGTCATGTGAGAGCACCATTCAGCACATTTAGTGAAATGGTTAAAAATAATAAAAAATAATGACAGTAATGGAGTTGCTTTTTTTTTTTTTTTTTTTTTTTTTTTTTAAGGCACAGAAGTCAGAGAGAAAATGAGAGAGCCAGATGTTTGGAAGGGATGCTGGGAAACGCTTCAGCGAAAGATCTCTCCCACCCCAAACAAAAGCTTCCCCGAGGATCTTTGGAGACTTGCTGTCAAATCTGGTATGGATGAAACATCATATATCTTTTTTTGGGTTTTGCTGTTGGCTTTATTTATTTATTTATTTTATGTTAACAAAGAAGACACAATAGGTAAAACTTTTTTTAAAGCATGGCGATTCAAACTGACCCTGAAGCACATGTCTCCCTGCCTTGTTTAAAGATCCAAATGGCACCAGAGGTTGTACCGATCCAACAGAAAGAGGCCAGTTTCTACAATGGGTTTTCCTGCAAGTAACACCACCCATTTAGTAGGGGAAAGACATTGCAGCCTATTCAGGCTCCAGAGGAAGATGGTGGCTCTTTATAACACACAGCACAAACAGGTCAGAGCCAAGGGGCTATTACCAGATTCAAATGAGCTCTCAGGGGAGGCCACTGTGGCTCCAAAAACAAACCCAGAGTCCACACTGACTGCCTAGCCTGGGGTTCCAGTTCGTGTCACCTTCTTTCACAGGGCCAAGTGGGCAGTCAGACTCGGTCCTTTTTATGATCCGTTTGCTTTTACAGACCGCAGCTCACCCACAGAATCCAAAATCCCTCTGTGCCAAAGGAAGCGTTAAACCTCCACAAGGCCGCAGTAAGACTCAAGTTCCAAGGATCGCTCACTGCCAGTGACGATTAGAACAATCTGAAAATGTTCCTCAAAGAAAAATGCACTCTTTTTTGTTGTAAGAGGGGTGTAAACGCCAGCCAATCTCTTTTGGCACCCAGCACCACCGTAAGAAGTGGTTTTGCCGTGCCACCTCTCTACAAAAAAAAAAAACCCGCCCTCAATGAGCGTCCTCCAAGGACCGGCTTTGAAAGGGGGTTTTGCGTATCAGGTTAACGCATGCACTTGGCACAGCCCAACTTTCGCACCAAGGCTCTGGGGTGCGGGGTGATAAGAGCCAGGTTCTGTTTGTTAACGATAAGGCAATTATTTCTTTGGTACTTCATAGAGAGGAAGAAAAAAAAAATCTTACAGCAAAGATTCAAACAAGGATTCCCTAGGGAGACAGCAGAACTGGTAGGTTGGAAAAGTTGTTTTTTTTTTTTTTCCTTTATTCTTTCATAGGAGCAAACATGGGAACCATTGAGAGGGATAGAACGAAAGCAAAGTTACGGTTGTTTGTCGTCTGCTCTCAGACACAGGCATAAGGGGACACCATAAGGGGAAGACAGACAGTAGAGACAGGAAAGCCTCACATACAACGGACGATAAATGGGAAACGGAAAAAAAAAGTATAAAAGAATAGGAAGAAAGGCAGGAGTAACAAAGAGAAGAAAGCAGAGCGAGGAAAGGCAGGAAGTGTGGTCTGAAGCACTTCCTGTGTGTTTAGAAACAGTAGTGGACCTTCATGGGTAAACCCTATATCCGGGGGTGGGAAGAGCGGGTCCGGTTTTTGTGTTTGTTTGGTTTTTGTTTAACAGAAACCCACATCTCCTTCCATTTTCAGTGTACTTTAGTCTTCACAGAGGTCTGTATTAAGAACTCATGGTGAAGAAGCAGAAATACTGGAAATGGTTGGCATCCCTTAGCTTCAGAAGAGACGTATGCATGACCGTCTGCGTGAAGAAACGACCGTCCAATGACTTCCTGAATGGGATTTCGGCCTCTAGGCCAAGACTTCCTAAGTCTCCCTAGAACTCTCTAATAGACAACAAGTACTTCCCAAGGTCATCGCACTTAATTGAGTTAGTTTAGCAGCCCAGCATGATAATTTTGCTCAGCTGACAAAACCCAAAATAAATGGCAAGTGGTGATTTCCCATAGAAGCCTGCCTCACAAGCCCCATTTTCAGTTCCTGAGGAGGGAAGAGGATTCTAAACAGCCTGAGATATTCCACAGGCAGAACGGGCCTTCATCAAAGGAGTGTTCACCAGCTTGTTGGCCTCAGAATGACTGCAGAAAACCTCCGTGGAGTGAAACCACAATTCCTGTTCTTGGAACAGGCTCGCATCCTTGATGTGATGGGTAGGCCACAGGTTACCCCTGTGGCCTCTGGGGGAACTTGCTGCTTCCTGCCACAGCTAAGCTTACTTTGGGATAGCCTTGCCAGTGCTTCCACCTTCCAACTACGCCTAGCTCGATGCCAACTTCCCATTTTCTCGTTCTCTCCCATATTCTTCAAGCACCCTGGCTTTCTACCTCACCCAAGCTTTGTTTCACAAGTTCTAGGCCAAAGCTAGCTCTATCTCTGTGGGATGGGAAGCCTCAACATGGACTTTGCTTTTCATGCCAGTTTACGTCAGATGTTTTAGAATGGATATATCACATTTAAGAATAACTGCTGTATTGGGGGTTGTCAAAAGTGGGGAGGCAACCCTTTCAAATGTGGCATCAATTCTGAAAAACTTGGAGCCCCTGTTAGTAAGCAGGTAGCAGCCCTCGGAGTGAGTGTGGGTAAGGCACAGGGATCGGGAAAGACACGAGGGAAGTTTTACCCCAGTCGAAAACTCCGAGGCTTTCTTCACTGTCTAGTTCATTTACTGCCAGTCTCACTGATGGGAATTAGGCAATTGCTTTAAGACAAAAAACTCCAAAGCCACCATAAAAATAGAAAATGATTGCTTCCTGTCATGACCAAATATTAAACACAGTGCACACCTAATGACTCTATCCCTCCCCAGGGACAAAGCTTTATGAACAATAAAGTCCCCATGGACCTCCACTGTTTAGGTTGAGGGTTCTCATTATGGGCTCAGTGATCCAATACCATTTACAAGCCCAATGGACACCACTGGAAGAGAAAGTCAGCACCCTGAGTTACAATGAGAACTCCTCCACTGAAGGCAGAGTTTCATTCCTCTAAGAGGGAACAGAAAAGAGAGATGTTGGGGAAAGGTGTCAGGATGCAGGTAGCCAACGGTCAAGGAGGGAACTCTACCCACTCAGCTGTGTTTTCAACCTTTTTATTTTGAGACAGGGTTTCACGTGGCTCATGCTGGCCTCAATTTCCCATGTAGCGGAGCATGACTTTGAACTCCCGACCTCCTTGCCTCTGCCTCCCAGTGCAAGGAATGAGAGTCTTGCTATCATGTGAGGTTTATGCAATGCTAGGGGTGGACCACACCCAGGGCTCTGTGCAAGCTCGGCATTCTAACAATGGAACCACATCCCCAACCCCTAACCGAAACATTACTGACTGTCAGAGTAGGACTTATGGCTACACCTGCTACCAGAAAGGTGGTACAGTTGGAGGTACAGCAAGGGAAATCCTAAAACAGGAGGCAGGAGGCAGGGACACAGAAGGAAGACAGGAAAAAGAGAAAACCGGGGAAGAGGAAGGTACTGCAATGAAGTGGAAGATTGGGGGGTGTTTGTTATTTGTTTTTGTTTTTTTCATCTACTATGTATACCTTCTTCTGCATAGGTTGAAGCTACATGACAACCAACATTCACAGCCAGATTTTTTTTCAAGTTCACTGTTATTATCTGGACATGGGTCTAAAGGGTGGCTCCTCCTCCGCCGGTGACTTAACATCTGGCTGCTCAGATGTGTCCGACAGTCCCTCCGTGCTGACTCAGATGACCCGGCAAGTGGACCAAGCATTAAACAGAAGTCAAGTCTGGCTCTTGTTCAAACGTCAGCCTGGACAGAGCAGGGAGCGTGGAGCTTCCTTACCTCTTAGTCCCTGCCATCTATCACCGCAGCCTAAACAGTCCCACATGTGGGAAGCACCGTAGAAGGAGACCCAGGCAATGGGGAACAAAGGCTTTTAGAGAAGTCAGAATGTGACTCGCCAAGTAGACAGGGGTCTAAACAAAAGCAATCCAGGAGAGGTGACAAGCTCATAAAACAGGGTCTAGACAGCATGAGACCAAGGCACCAAGAAACGACAAAAAAGAAGGGAAGAGAATGAATGTGGGGGCAGGAAAGGAGTGAATTTCTGTCCAGAACAAGAAATTGAGGAAGGGAGTCAAGGGATGACTTCTAAACTTGAATCCTGTTGTCTATGCTTTTAAAATAATACCTAAGAGTGAATCAACTTCTATAAAACACAAGATAAAGGTGGTAAGCTACACACGGAGAAAACACACACATACACACACACACACACACACACAGACACACACACATACATACACACACACATACATACACACACACACACACAGACACACACACATACACATACACACACACACACACACACACACACACACACACACACAGAGAGAGAGAGAGAGAGAGAGAAAAGATTTTTAAAGGCTCTGGGACCAGTCAAGGTCATGTATCATCCCGCCTCCCCCATAAGCCTAGGAAATCACACATTACTTTGCTATTCTTCAGATAACATGGATTCCATTAGAGTTACTGTATAAAATACATGATGCATGGTTATTTGTTGAATTTCAAATAAATAACAAATCAAATTTTTTTCAGGTAACTTTCTCCCAAGGATGTTACATGGGACAGACTTTACAGAAGAAGAAAAAAAGTCATTGTTTCTCTGAAATTTAAGTTTAACTAAGAAATACTTAACTTTTAAAATAATCCTGCTTATATAATATTCAATCTACCTGGTATCTTATAGTTTTATTTGCAAGTCTATCTTCTATGAGAGGGAAGAAATGAATGAATGAGTGAATGAATGAATGATTGAATGGCAGAGGAGACTTCAAACTAATTCTAGTACAGATTTTACTGTGATCATTATCTTACTATAAGACTAATGATCACTTTAAGCCCTCAGCCCACACGTTCTAAGTCTGTATTGAATGTATACTTAGTTATTCTGAAATAAGAAAATATTCTTAACCCTGGAAGAAAGTGACTGCAAAGTACATTCTTCATTATCCTGCCCCTGCCCCTTGGTACATGCTCAGAAGGTGGCGCGTGCCCCAGCCCTTCAGCCCAGTTGAAAGCTTTATAATTCAGTATTGTAATGTGATACTCCAAAAGCCCATGGCTTCTCCTATCCCTTGCACAGGTCACCTCAGTGTTTGACCTGGGAGCTAGAGAGAAACCCAGATGAGTCTTTGACCTACCACCTGGCTTATGAAACCATCCATCTAGAGATGGGCTTTATCCCTTGAAATATGGGGTGACAATGCCAGTATGTAGTTAAAAAAATAAGTCGGGGACACCTTTGAATGAACTGAAAACATTCTGCATTCGTGCAGATAAAACTCCCCGTGTTTCCGTAGAGACACACTTCAGGGCTTTCCTGGAGGGGCCAGGTACAAGAGCATTTGCATCTTCCATGGTTCCAATTTCCCCCCAACACTGTCTTGTGATCTGTCCTTTGAAAAAGCCCTGGTGTCATGTGGGGCTCATAATATACAGCTGTTGTCCCTGAAGTATGAACCTACACCCAGGGGTCCCCTTGCAGCAAATGTCTCCATCCCTGCCATTGGATATGTCTCCATCCCTGCCATTGTATCCATGGGTGAAGAATTTCTCCCTTATGCCTATCTCACTAGGTTTTGTAATAAGGGAGAAACTGCTGTGCTGCACCTCAGCTCCAGCTCCGCCTTCCTGGATATCTTTGTGGGAAAGATAAAAGTAAGCCTGCAACAGAAATTCTGAGTCAAGAACAAAATCTTCCAGGAGGACAGTCATTCAACTGATGCAAATACCTTATCTTAGAAGTTCCTATTGCTATAATAAAGACCATGACCAAAAGAAACTTGGGAATTAAAGTGCTTATTTCTTCTGAGAACTCTCAAGGCACACTGCATCACTGAGGGAAGTCGGGGCAAGAACTCAAGGCAGGAACTGCAATGGAAGCAGTGGAGGAAAGCCACTTAGTGGCTTGTTCTGTTTATGTTCTTATATACCCCACAACAAAGACATTTGCAGGAAGGGGACCCCTGGGACGGGGCCGGCACTGCCCACAGTAGGCTGAGCCTTCCCGCATCCATCAAGGAAATGCCCCAGAAGCTTGCCACGATTTCAGAGGCACTTTTTTAAAGCTGACATTCCCTCATTTCAGATGGCCCTAGTCTGTGTCAAGCTGACAAACAACAAGAACAAACCCACTAACAAGTGCACACCTCATAGACTTGCGCTTAGATTGCCCATCAGACACCAAGCTCTCACCCTCTAACTTTCTTTCTGAGAAAATGAGCCTCCAATTTTAGCTCCAGATCAACATGGAAACAAAACCTCAGAGAATAATTCCTATAAGATTTTGATCAACCTCCACAGAGTCTTTCAAGTCCTAGTGGGCAGGTCCTCAAGTCTCCAAGTCACGTAGATAACATTTCCTCATCTCCTTGGCATGTATGTCTCATCTCCCAGCCATGTGACCTATTAGTTTCTTGGCCGAGTCAAAAATAGACTCAAAAGAACTTACTCAGGCCCATTTACCCAAATATAAAAATAAAGGCAGGCTGGAGGGATGTCACAGCATTAGGAGTGTTTGCATCTCTTCCAGAAGACTCGAGTCTGATTCCTAGTACCCATCTCAGGAAGCTGACAATGGCTTGTAACTCAAGCTCTGTGGAACTTAATACCCTCTTCTGGTCCCCACAAGCACTTGCACACATGTGGCAGATACTCACACAAGCACAGATCTATAAATAAAAAGAAAACATAAATAAAATAAAAAGAAAGTCACACACACACACACACACACACACACACACACACACACACGCCAGAAATTCTAAAAGGTATCCCGTGTATGTAAGTCTTACTGTAATACTTGAGGGGCAGGGTTGAACCTGAGGCCCTATCCATCTTAAGTGAGCTCTCTACTACTGGGCTATATTCCCAGTCATCTTTATCATAATCGTTCCCAGCTCCACAACTCTGTTGCTCCAGTGTCAGCCAGGTAAACAAGTTTAGAAAGAGACACATTTTCTATAAACAAATACCGTTTTTTGTTTTTTTTTTTGTCACAGAGCTCAGTTTCAAAGCTTTGTTCTCTTACTCATCCTGACTCGTCCATTTCTTGGCAAATCAGTTATTTGATTGTATCATAGAATTTTATAAGAAAAAAATCTGAAGCAAAAACTGTCCATTCTCAATGACTCCAGGTACCTGGTGGGTGGGCTGCCGGAAGACATTGCACTGGAAATTGATGGGGGAGATCAAGCAAGCCTTTAGAAGCAAGCCTTTAGAAGGAAAGAAGTCTCGTAATGGAGAACCAGGTTGGCTTTTCCTCCTGTCATTTAAGAATTACTCACAAATGATTTGAATGCTAGACTGAGAGCCTCTGCTTTCTCAGCAACATCGAGGCTACTGAAAAATTCACGGATTGCCAGATGGTATAGCAGCCACACTTTGTAAGGGACCGAAGCTTCTGGGTGAACCAGGTGGGGGCAGGCGTGGGGTTGTGTATTCACGGGGACAGCTTTGGTGGGAAGGGGAGGGAAGTGGGGTGTAGAGCGGTAAGAAGATGAACTTCCCCTGAGGTGACTGACACCGGGTGACAGGGAAGAGCTGACTCTCTAATGGGAAGTTCCTTTTCATCTGCCATATTCCAAACCATTCATCCACTCTCCAAGTTCTCTCTTTGAAATACTAATTTGAACTTACAGCTGTACTATTTGGTATCCTTTGTGTCTTCTGTTGCCAATAAAATAATGTCCCAATGCTTTCATGGGGACATATAAAGTTCCCCCCAAAAATCTCATCTTGATAATCTTCCAAACCTCCCTTCCCTTCACAATGCCCATGCACTTCCAAACCCATGAGCAGATTCAGAAAATGCATTCCTTCCCACAATTCCTTCTCTCACACTCAGTCCTTCCAGGCGGTCCTTCAGCCCCAGGTCTGCCAGTACAACCTTCACCACACCCACCTCTGCCAATGTCGATCACCTCCACCCTTCACATGCCCTGGAGGTTTCCATCTTGTCTCCAGTGGCTCTTTCTGCATCAGGAAGTGTCTGAGGGCCCTTTGTCTTTCTGTCTAAACAATAAAGTCTTGAAGGAAGAGCCTTGTTTCTGGTCAGTCTTACTCCTTGGGGCACAAAGCAAAGTTCATGACATACTATGCCCTCCCTAAGTACTTCCTGAACAAATACAGATTCCTTCTACTTTATAACCTTAGACATCCATTCTTGGAATTTTTTTTCTTATCTATCAACCACTGGTGCTAAGATTGCTAGGTCATTATCCACTGATTACAGTTATAGGAAAGTTCCTCTATGAACTGGCAAATCCCTCAGTCACATAAACTCAAGGTTTAGCAGTGAAAAATCACCCTGCCAGTTAACATCAACTGAATGCCACTGACACCCAAACCACTGCAAAGATCTATCAGGAGAAATGGGACAACTGCTGTGGCTTTTTAAAAATTGCATTTATCTTGTTTTATGTGTATGCATGTTTTCTTATGTGTAGGCATATGTACTAAATGTATATTTGATATCTACAGAGGTCAGAAAGGGCACTGGATGCCCTGGAACTATATGTGCATACTGGAAAACAAACCTAGATCCTCTTCAAGAGCAAGAAGTACTTTTAATCACTGAGTCATCTCCACAGCCTTTTGCTTTAAAAAAAAAAAAAAAAATTTAGGACTGTGGGAACAAAGAATTTTCCTAGCATGTGTGGGCACCCTAGATGCAACCCTACGCCCCCATCTCTAGCGCACACACACGCGCGCGCGCGCGCGCACACACACACACCATGTACTATGTGGGTACCTTCGTGTATTTAATACAACTCAAAGGTAGAGGCAGTCTCAATAACGCGAATGCCTTGACAATCCTGCAATTGAGTCTTAAATGAAATATGGCATCTGATACCCAAAAATTAAGACCATAGCAGGGAAAAAAAGGTAAACACAAATAGACTAAGGGATAATAAAATATCTCTATATACCCAACCAGAATGGCACAAGTGAAAGACCTTGGGGTACTGAAACGACCTTCTCTGAGGAGGCAGGATCTGAATCAGATCCTGACAAAGGGACAGGATTTGTATTTGGGGGAAAAATACAAATTAGGGTAGAAAATACAAAAAAATACAAACGTAGGGTAGACAGTCTAGGAAAAAACAGCATATCAAAAAGAGAAGAGCACAAATGCCCAGACTGGTACAGTGGAGCAGGGCACCACAGGGCAGGAAATGACAAATGTCCTGCCATCTCATCTACTGATCGCTAAGCTGTTTGTGTATATTTAGTTGATCATGGCCCCACAACCACCTTTTGGATAGTAGTAAGAGATTTTATTGGGGCAGAGGTTGTTTTTGTGTTTTGTTTTGTTTTGTTTTGTTTTTTGAGCTTTGTGTATCCCAGGCTAGCCTTGAACTTATTATGTAGCCAAAGTATATGCTAGCCTTGAATTTCTAATCCTCCTGCCTCCACCTCCCAAGTGCTGAGATGGTAAGTGTGTGCCACCACACCCTATCTTATGCCATGCTGAGGGTTGGACCCGGGGCTTCATACATGCTAGGCAAGCACATCACCAACCAAGCGATAGCCCAGGAGGTGCTTCCTAGAAGAAAGGTTTGTTTCATTTCCTCTTCCTTGGTTTAACCATTACCCAGGGTGACAGGCTTTCTACGTCACAGGTAGCAGGGCCACCTCTCCTGAGTGTCCCCTTTCCCACCTGTAGCTCTCCAAAAGGATTGAGAAAATAGCAGACGTTTCCTTGGGAAAGAGCAGAAAAACAGAAAAGAATGGAGAATTCACATCAAATAGATAATTGATGTTTTTTTTTTTTTAAATCTAAACCTTCCCTGGGGGATGGAATTTACACACACACACACACACAGAGAGAGAGAGAGAGAGAGAGAGAGAGAGAGAGAGAGAGAGAGAGAGAGAGAGAGAGAGAGGAGAGAAAGGGAATTAGCTCCAAGATCAGGCCTCTTAACAGTATTAGCTAGGTGCCCTGACTGTGGAGATGTCTTCACAGAGGTCAGTAGCTTTCAGCATCACTGATGAGCACAGACGGTCACATCTGGAACTTACTTTGGGGCTTACAGTTACAACCAGAGAAATTAGACTACTAATCCACTGCAGCTCTTTTTATAAAGAGGGAAACTGAGGCTGAGAGGTGGTTCATGGTCTCTGTAACCCGATCTGGGTGGCAGCAGCCCCATTCTCTCTCTCAGGTGAATGGGACTTAGGCAACCTCAGCTAATACACTGCCCGTTGCCAAGGCCAGCAATCCCTGCCAGCATCCCTGCTTCCTGCTCCACTGCTCCCATCAGGGGTCCTTACTTGTCATGCTCCCAAGTCTCCCTGCTTTCAAGGGCTCTGAATTTTGGACATTCCCCCACCACCACCACCATAGTACCAAACAGCTTTAAATCCATAACTACCTGACGGAGTAAAATCTGATTTTACTGCTGAAACTCATAACCTTAACCAAGCAACCCCCAACTCCTTAAGACTGATCTACACCCCTACACACATAATTGAGATTTTAAAGCAACTACTGGAGCTATTTAATTACCACAAGTTGGTTAGCATAACGACCAGCACACAATGAGTGCCAATCAAATATTAGCTAAACATTAGTTGTTGGAGGAGAGTGACTCTAAGCTATCTGACTTGCCCTTTTCCAGGGAAAAGGAGGGAGTGGTCACAGCCGGAACACTGGCCTCAGCGGCTTTGCAGATATCTCATGTAGAGCTCAAGTCCAAGGCTGACCTGAGTACAGGCTCCGTGATAAAAGGGGAAGCAAGGACTAGACCACAACCCGGAAATATCGATAAATAGGGTTAACTCTATTCATTTGATAAGGGAAAGAACTCCCTGTCCATCCAGGATGGACATTATCTCAAACACACAGAAAAAAACACTGAGGGCTTCAATCCCATAGTAACTCTCTGCACGCATCTATCCCTTAAGAAGCACATTCAAGAGAAGGGAAAGACAGCAATAGCCTGGGAAAGAGAGTCTAAGCTGTGATTCTCAGGAGGAAGGTAGTCTAGTAGTCTATGGGGCAGTCAGAGATGGGAAGTGGTGGTTGTAGGAACTGGGGGGGAGGGTCGATGAGAATACTGCCATACAGCTAAGAGCCCCTAAAAGGATGCCTACCAAGATGACAGCCGGAAATTTAAAAAACTTCATTTAAATAGGGACTGTGGAAACAACTCGGTCAATAAAGTACTTGCTGTGCAAGCATGAGAATCTGTGTGCAGATTCCCAGAATCCACGTAAAAAGCCACACACAGCAGGCAGCATGTACCCCGTAAACCCAGCACCAAAGAGGCATAGACAGGAGGATCACTAGGACCTGCTGGTCAGCCAGTCCAGCTGAGCAGTGAATTCCAGACCAGTGAGAAGCCTTATCTCAAAAAAATAAGGAAGAGAGAGGCGAAGGGAGATATTGGCTTTCAACTTCTGGTTTCCACATGCATGTACACTCATATCACACACACACACACACACACATCACACACACACACACACACGCACACACACACATACACACACTGCAATGTGGAGATGCCTTGAAGCTGTGCTAAGTGAAACAAGCCTGTCACAGAAGCGCAAAGGATGCACAAGTCCATTGATTCAGGAGGTAGACAGGTAGGTACGGGGGGCTTTGAATGCGAAGGAGTAGAGTCTTGTTTAATAGGCACATAGTTGCAGTTTCAAAAGACTAGACAGTGCTCTACGGATGGAGAGCAGTAACAGCTGGCACGACAGCGTGCCTCACTAAACTGCAAGCTTCATCGTGGTCAAGATGGTAAATGTCACGTTACATATATTTTACTACCATTTAAAGAAACATACAAAGAGCGCTCTGAAGAAGAGAAAAACATCTCAAAAAGTCTTTGTGGGCAATTGACCTCCAGATATTGTTTGAAGGAAACTCCCTGAATCATAGCCATTCTGTTGTTCATTTGGCTTCTTAAAAAAGGAAAATAGATCAAAACACATCAATCCTTGAAAAGATTCCCCGGAGTGGGGTGGGATAGGGGGCTCAGACACACATGAGAATAGCATCCTCAGGCAAGACTGCTCTGTTAGTGTGTGAGAAATGGGTCTGGCATGTTCTCTCCATGGTTACATATGGAGAGACTCCTCTGACTGAGACTCATACAAGGTGGCTCACAAGGGGCACCTGCCAAGCCTGGCGAACTGAGTTGCATCCTCAGAACCTACTTCATGGAAGGAGAGAAGCAACTCCTTCGTGTTGTCCTCTGACCACACACACACGCACTGTAGCATGTGCATACTCTCATGATCAATCAATCATCCATCAATATTGTAAAGATTCAAAAAGAAGTCTCGTTACCTGTATCTATCCAACTTTTCACGAGGTTTTTGAAGGGGGGAATTACAAATGTGTCTACCTGGCACACGTGCCCTGTGAAAGCTCTAAGGACAGCCCAATGCAAAGTCATAAACCTACTCAAAACATTATGAAGCTTGTTTTTTTTTATTTTATCTTGTTGGGTTTTTGTGGGGGGTGTGTGTGTGTGTGTGTGTGAGAGAGAGAGAGAGAGAGAGAGAGAGAGAGAGAGAGAGAGAGAGAGACTTGCGAGACTCCTGGGTGTGAACTACTCTGCAGATGACAACACAGCATTGAAATGTTAAAGGGTGAAGGCCACACCAGTACAATTATGAGCCTGTCCCTAAAATTTTCTTCCTGTGAACAAACTATGAGGTTATATCCAACCCCAGAGCTCAGTGAACAGGCCAAAGAAACTTCCAGACGGAAGAGGGAGTTTAAAAAGCATCCAGCCTGTGGCACCAGGGCTGAGTTAGAGCTTCCCTCAGAAGCACAAAATGGAAGCTATTTCTGTTTACCAGACAGGTCTTCCAAAGACCACAGAGGGGATTGTGTTATTGTTACTGTTTGAACATGAAACGTGAAGCACTTGGTTACCAGCTGGTGGCGCTGTTTTGAGTCTGTGTCATGGGACCTAGCGGGCTACACGCTAAAGGGATAAAGCTCTGCCCACTTCTGGCTTTAGACCCTCTGCTTCCTTATCCAAGCCATTGCCTAAGCCGCTCCTGCGGGCTCCTGCTGCCACAACGCTGACCCGGTCCACTCCTTCTCCACCTTGTTGGACCTCCTCCAACCCCTCATCAAAATGGAGCTCTATCAGGCCAGCAACATAAAATAAGTAATAATTCTGTCATGTTGCTTTGTACTTCCCCAGAGAAGAACTTTGCAGTTTTGACCTAAAAGAATCTGAGCCCCTCCCTTCACGTGACTTGCAAATGCTTCTAGGTTCTTCTGGCCTGGGTATTGACCTAGCTTTTTGGAAGAAGGAGTGGTTTACCCAAAACTTCACAAACGCATGCTGAAGGTACAACTAAGAATAAGAAAATAGATCCAGGTACAACTAAGAATAAGAAAATAGATCCAGTCGGTGGTGGCCTACACCTTTAACTCCAGCACTCAGGAGACAGAGACAGGTAGATCTGTGAGTTCAAGGACAGCCTGGTCTACAGAGGGAGTTCCAGGACAGCTAGGGCTACAGACAAACACCCTGACCTGAAAGGAGCTAGAGATACTGCTGAGTAGTTAAACACACTAACTGCTCTTCCAGAGGACACAGGTTCAATTCCCACCACCTACACAGTGGCTGACAAATATCTGTCACCCCAGTTCTAGGGGGGTCAACACCTTCTTTTGACCTCCTAGACATTGCACTCACATAGTGCCCAGACATACATATAGACAAAACATTCATGCACATAAAATAAAAACAAAACAAAACAAAACAAAAAATCTCATACACACACAAAGTAGGTGTATGTTTCTAGAGCAATCAAGGTAGAGAGCCATTTAGCAGGATACAGCTCTTAAGTTTGGGGCCAAGTCTTAGTAAACAGAAAACTAAGTTCCTGGTAAGGATCCCTGACTGCAAAAGCTAGCTATCAATTAAGGGGCCACGAGATACTGAACACTGCTTTTTGAGTTTGGAACAACCGGTTGGAAACTGAGTTGCTAAGATGTGATCACAGGGGCTCCTTGGGCAATGCAGTTGTTGGTTGCAGCCTGGAATCCCTTGTGTCATATAGGAATGCTCTTTTTTCTCATCCTGACCAAAGATTCTAATTGGCCATTGATGATGTAGAGGACATATCTATGACTTTTTCTGCTTCCCATTCCATTATCCCATAGAAGGAAAGCATCAATGCACTATCAATGTAATACTGTGGTATAGCAGTCACCAAGACAATACAACATACATACATAGATACATACATACATACATACATACATGTATACATATGAAAGGGATCCTTGAAAGGGGATGGAAATTTGGAGAATCATGCTTGTGCCTCCCCCTTCCATGAACATTCACAATCTTCCCTTGAGCTGGAGTGGATGGAGTGGAACTGTGCCTGCGCTGTGAGGAGGCTCAAAGAGAGATGTGTAAATTAACCACATCTGGCGAGGCTGGGTGTGAAGGGTGAGATAATTAGCCTGGGGTATAGGGACAAGGGCAAAGGAGAGACCTCGACATTAACTCAGAGGAAGGCTGAAATCAACTGCTTTGCACCCATTTGGTGCTCGGTAAGGGAATGCGACACCTTCAACCTGGCAGACATTGAACCCAAGGACCATATGTACAGGCCAACCAAACCGCTGGCTGATACAAGCTCCGCCTTCCCACCCAACAAGCGAGCGTCTGACTGCCTGCCTTCTCACTTCCTAAAATGAAGGCAAGACCTTAAAATGGAGGTTATACCCAAGAGGCATTTGAAAGCAACGAGATAAGGCTGTGGTGAGGAAGCCATGCCTTCAGAAAAGGACTCTACAATAAGGAAGACGCACAAATACATATGTTCATAATAAAATCAGTTCTCCTAGGACTTGGCATTAAACAAACTTATAACGTTGCTCTGTTTGTGTGTTTCCATGTGTACATGTGCAGTGTTTGGAAGTAACACATATTTCAGGTGACTCGGAGACTTCGCTGGGCTGTTTGGATGTGTATGTAATGGTTAAAACAAATGCCACCATCACACTATATTTGTAAGGACACAGTTTCTACCATCTTAGAAAAATGTGAAGCATTCTAACACAACCCATGAAGGCACCCTAGTATGAAACTCTCTTATCTCCATGGAAGAACGAATATTGCCTTCTGGGATATGCAGAGATAGCTAAGTGGTTAAGAAGTTATACTGCGGCTGGAGACATGGCTTAGAGGTTCAGAGCACTGACTGCTCTTCCAAAGGTCCTGAGTTCAATTCCCAGCAACCACATGGTGGCTCACAACCATCTGTAATGTAGCGACAGTGTACCCACATACATTAAATAAATAAATAAATAAATCTTTAAAAAGAAAGGAAGGAAGGAAGGAAGGCAGGAAGGACGGAAGAAGTAGAAGTTATACTGCTCTCTCAGAAGACCAGAGTTCAGTTCCTGGCATCCATCTCTAGCCACCCCAATGTCCTCTCCTGGCCTTGATGGGAACTGTACTTATGTGTATAAATCCCCATACAGACAAGTACATATTTTTTTAAAAGACTGCTTTTTCGTTGCTGTTTGTTTGGCTGGTTGGTTTGGTTTGTTTTTCAAGTCAGAGTTTCTCTGTGTAGCCTTGGCTGTCCTGAAACACTCTGTAGCCCAGGCTGCCTCAAACCAACAGAGATTCTCCTGCCTCTGCCTTCTGAGTGCTGAGATTAAAAATGTGCAGCAACCTTCCACTACTACCACCCCCCAGTTCTTTGGTGCTTTTACCATGTATTTCTGAGGGCACATTTAGCTTTATCCAGGAATGCATTTTACTAGCAGCATTGAAAGTAAAAGCTATTGCAAAGCAGAGTCGGTGGGATGTGTGCCTGTCAGAGGCACAGGTCAGTTAGCATTTATAGGTCTGCAAGCATTTCTAGAACTGGCTTATGAGGTATTTATCCCCAGAAGAAATATGACAGTCATGAAACTAGGTAACCTTCCTGAAAGAGGGACTCAGTAGTGTGTGTGTCTGTGAGACTGGTGCCCCCTACAGGAAGATGGGAGGCTGAAACAGGACACTGCCCAGACGCTGGTAGGCCAGCTAGCCTATTGAAAGGGCAATGAATAAGAAGAGACCCTATCTTGAACAAGGTGGAAATCAAAGATCAATATCCAAGGTTGTTCTCTGAATGTCACACAAGTTCTGTGGTAGCACACTCCCGGACATGAACACACACACACACACACACACACACACACACACTCCACAAAGACTAGATGTGATCAGTGATAGATCAGTGAGCTTGTGTACACACTCCAAAGGACACGACTTGTATCTATGCACTTGTGTATGCTTCCAGTCCCCAGAGGATCCCAAAGTTATTATGGGAAGAGCAGAGATGTTATTCTGTGTGGTCAGCTGGCCCTAAGCATTAGTTAGAGCAGAGAGCATGCTGGGAGAATGCAGTTGTTGAATTGAGAGGTGCATAAGCCTGACAGTCACACCTACTGTATTCTGGTGCCAATTCTGCCACATCAACTGTGCACACCATGTCACCACTCTGGGGCTCCATTTCTTTGTTTTGTTTTGTATTTTTAATCTATAAAATGAGAAAGATGAATGGCCCCAGAGAGTTCTCCCAATGGTGTGTGTGTGTGTATTCTTTTATAAATACTAGAGAAACTCCACACAGCCCCCTTTAAATTACAAATACACATTAAATTACCATACACATCCCACAACCACTTCTACTTGTTCGGTACCCTCTTCCAAGCATCTCCATCCTCTCCTGCAGCCTACAGCAGCAGGCAGCATCCCCTGGCAGTCATCACTTTACTATGGGTGAACAGTGATGCTGAGTGCTTTAGCCAAGGTCAAGAGCTAGGACAGGTTTACAAGTCCAGCTTCCTAAGTCCCTATGGCTGTGCTATACTTTCCTTGCAGAAAGCAAGCTGACTTTCCTGGGAAGAGTGCCAGAGGTTCCATCCTCCCCACTGAGAATATACTGGAATATTAGAATAACAACTTTGGAGACGGAGGTCTCTCCGAACCATTTCAGGACCTGGCTAGAAACCCGAAAACCCACAGAAAGAAGCAACAGGGAATTCTTCCTGTTTTTTAACGAAAGAGAAAAAATTAGGGATGGGAATATGGGGTTTCTTTAAAAATTACATGATTGCTGGAAGTTAATTTGGTATTTCTTCGTCGGTTTGTAAGTTCTGTTTCCAATCACAAAAACAGACAGCTGAGGACGCCTAAATCACATTTCAGTGAATTAGCATCTTGTCCCAGAGAATCTATCTCACTCTGAACACAATGTAGAACCCAGACTAAGGTCCTGTGTGGCCAGAAGGACTCTTCCTCAGTACAAGAGCGAATTTGTTAGGAGCCCGTACATGGTTACCTGAGATGACAGACTTCAAGTCCAGCAGAAGCCACAAAACACGGTTTTTTTAAATGTCATTGAGGTTGGGGTTTACTGATTCTCCAAAGAGGGGCAGGGGTTGGACAAAGGCCTCACCATCTTCTGCCATTCACATACGTTATGAGACATACAAAGAAAGGTTCGCCTTCTGAAAGCAAGGTCCCAACACAAGTCTGTACCCTCAAGCACTTGGGAGGCTGAAGCAGGACGAGCACACATTAAACAAAGCCGCATCTCCAAACACCAACGATTAAATAAGAGAGTGAATAAAGGAAAATAAAAGGAAGGTCCTGATTTCTTTCCAGAGGAAATCCTGGCTGCAGGAGCTCCATGCCTTGTAGAAAATACAAAGCCAAACTCACAGCAGGGTGGCCCAGGGTCAGTCCTCCTAATGGAGACTCAGGAAGGAAAGACCCTGAAGAGCAAAGATGGCGGTGTTCCCCTACCTGTCGATGATGACCGGGTCTGACGGGGTCTCGTTCCGGTTCCCACAGCTCTTCTTCTCACAGCACCGACTGTAGAGCAGGAAGGAATCAAGATGGTGAGAGAAACCGTGTCAAACTGAGAAGGCTCCAGAAGCCGGAAACTGTCAAGGTAAGCCTCCGGGTCACAAGCCGCACCTCAGCAAACTTTGCAACAATGTTCTATTTCTTTTTCAAACACTCAATCTGAAGCCGTGAAACTCAGAGTCTCTGGCAGAACTCAGCTTTCTCGAGAGCCAGATCTGGAACCAAACCACAGGTGTCTGGATTTTAACATATACAGGGTCACTTCCAGGCTGATGTATGACCATTTCTATGAAAGTGTATTTCAGGTCTTTGTATCCCAGTAAATGTTTTTAAAAAAGAAAGGGTGTGAGAATGTATAAAGTAGACCAAAAGTAGCTGCCAGGGTTACTGTAAACCTTATTGGCCTGCCAGCTTTCTCTGGAGAACTGGGTGTCCTTTCTAAGCAGTTATTTATCCACTCATTGTTGCCATTCTCCAAAGAGCAAGAAGACAAGAATGTATACATTTTTAAATGTATACATTTAATACATTTTAAAAGAAAATGTATGTTACACATTTTATACATTTGTAAATTTTATACATTATCAAATGTATATATATATTTTATAAAAATGAACATATAAAAAAAGTTATACATTTTTAAATAGGGAGGAAATCAAACACAGAGTTAGAGAAGGGTAGCTAACAATTTTGCCTTAGCAGAAATAGGACTTGAATGTATCCAAGTTCCAGTCCTAAGGCCTCTGCCTCCCGAGGTGTTCCCCTCTGTAAGGTACAGGGGGCCTGGTAGACAGACAGATGGAGAAATGTTGAGGAAAGGAGGAATAGAGAGAGGGAAGGAGGGGGAAAGAGAGAGAGAGAAAGGGAGAGAGGGAAAGGGAGAGCGAGAGTCCCCAGAGCAACTACAACAGTGAGAAAAGGCTCCAAATGGCCCAAGGAAGCAAAACGCCAGTCCAAAAGTATCTCTTCAAAGTAAACAGACCAAGCTGAGGTGGTCAATCTGGTGCACAAATCTCCAACTCTTGAACGCTCCCTAGCAAGGATGGTTGGCTCAGCTTGTAGCCATGGAAAATCATGACCATCCCTACATGTTGGAGCTATCTAATACATGAGCCACTGTGTGGTGGCTGGGAATTGAACTCAGGACCTCTGGAAGAGCAGCTAGTGCTCTTAACTGCTGAGCCATCTCTCCAGCCCCAGAGCTATCTAATACATATTTGTAATAACCATCTACATGTGAATGCTACCATGACATGGTCCCTCTGCAGCTCAGACCTAGGGCACCACCACTGAGAAATTGCTGGACCAGGAATAAGAGGTCTGATATCTAATCCATCACTAACTATCTACATGTACTCAGACCATTATCCTGAATCCCTCTGCGTTTTGCTTCTTTCCTTTGGGTTGATTATCTTTAGACAGGCTTCTAGGTTGAAGCTGATGAGGGGGAAGTAATGGGAGTTCATGCAAATTATAATAGTACAAAGAGAAACAGGAAAGAGACCCACATGGCAATAAGGGACCCCAAAACCTACCCCAGCCCAGCTCAGTGACCCTCTGCAGCCCATTCACCCTCTGGTCCTCCACAGGATTGAATACACAGGAACAAATGTAAAGGCTAGAGAGATGACTCAGCAATTTAAAGCACTGACTGCTCTTCCTGAGGACCCAAATCCCATTTCCAGCATCACGTGGTGGCTCACAACATCTGTAACTTCAGCTACAGAAGATCCAATGCCTTTTCACAGCCACTGAGGGTACCAGTCGTGCACATCATGGACAGACATATAGAGAAACAAAATATGGGTAGAAAAAGAATTTTGTTTTGTTTTGTTTTGTTTTGTTTTGTTTTTCAATACAGGGCTTTTCCTGGACAGCCCTGACTGTCCTAAAATTTGTTCTGGAGACCAGCTGGCCTCAAACTCACAAAGATTGGCCTGGCTCTGCCTCCCAAGTGCTGGATTAAAAGTGTGCACTGCCTTTTTACTTTTTTAGATTTTATTTATTCAACTTGGTGCAAATGAGTGGTTCGCCTGCATAGATGTGTACCACATGTGTGCCTGGTCCTTAGAGAGGGCAGAAGAGAGCCGGGTGGTGGTGGCGCACGCCTTTAATCCCAGCACTTGGGAGGCAGAGGCAGGCGGATTTCTGAGTTTGAGGCCAGCCTGGTCTACAGAGTGAGTTCCAGAACAACCAGGGCTACACAGAGAAACCCTGTCTCAAAAAGAGAGAGAGAGAGAGAGAGAGAGAGAGAGAGAGAGAGAGAGAGAGAGAGCAGAAGAGGATGCTGAGCCTCCTAAAACTAAAATAATTTCAGGTGATTTATGAGCTGCTATGTGGGTGCTAGGAACTCAACCTGGGTCCTCTGCAAGAACAGCAAGTGTTCTGAACTGCTGGGCCATCTCTACAGCCATCTTTAAAAAAAAAATGAACATTTACAAACTTTTGAAACCCCTTTCTCACCAGAGATATACAGATTAATCAGTGGGCAACCTTACCACCCTCAGAGTGTAAAAGACAATGACACCAGCCCATCAAATGAGCACAATGCAGCTCTAAGACAGACATCAAATTAGTAAATACTAAAAATGATCTCAACTTTCCTGAATGCCAGGAAACATTATATTTCCAAGATAATATTTGACCTTTGAAATTATACTGGGTCTTAACTTTTAAATTTTCAATTCATCCCAATATTAACACCCATTAAAAAAAAAATCCCAGTCAGCTCTCCTCCAGCCTCCAAAGCCCTTGTATTCCCTGCAAACTCCTGATCCGCTGTGTTTCCAACTCCCACCTTTCCCATATCTAGAATAGTCTTTCTGTTAATGTGTTCACTTCAACTGGTCAGGTGAAATGACTTTGCCCAGCACCACACTTTCAAACACTGCCCCCACACTAGCCACCTAAAGATCTCCAAAGCTAGACTGTCCTTTGACACCGCCAGCTTGTCAGCCTAGTCCCAACAATGTGCGCAGCACTGGTACAATTTAATTACAATCACATATGCCCTTAGAATGTGCCAATCTGTTTAGCTTGGGGAGGAACGATTCTGAGGAGGCCCTGTAAGTTTGCAAAACTGCTCAGCTGGATTCAGTTGCTCGTTCCATGGGGATTTTTCTCTATAGTGAGAGAGAGAGTCTTGTGCCAGGGTGGTGTAATGTGAGGGAGTCAGGCAGTGAAGGAAAGGCCGAGAGACGAAGCCTTTACTTCCAATAGGAAGGTATTGACATATCACCTGTAATATTAACAATCTAGCAGAGAAGAGATACGGAGACATTCTCTGGGGCACTGAACTTCAATAGTGAAAATATAAAAATATAAATATAGCTGGAACTGGTTGCATTGCCCACTTGAATGCTCCTTAGAATCTTTCTGGGTCTCTCGGTTAAAAGAAAATCACTTTCCAGTTTTTGGTTTGGTTTGGTTTTAAAGGAAGTGTGTGTTAACGTGGTCTAGTTGTGTTCAGTTTGGTTCTTATGCAGCAGTCAGTCTTAGCATTCCTAACAACCAAGAGAAGCAATAAACCCGAGACACACAGAAATCCAGGCCACTGGCACTGTGAGTAGCTGACACTCGGGAACTGGGTCCCCTTCTCTTTCCTCTCTGGACAAGGCCTGAACAACCAACTCAGGCTTACCTACTTTAATTTAAAAGTTCTTAGGGTTATCCTCCAACAGACAAGCTCCTCAGTCTGAAGCTCCTGAGAAGAAATTTTTGGTTTGGTTTGGTTTTTCAAGACAGGGTTTCTCTGTGTAGCCCTGGCTGTCTTGGAACTCGTTCTGTAGACCAGGCTGGCCTCGAACTCAGAAATCTGCCTGCCTCTGCCTATCCCAGTGCTGGGGTTAAAGGCGTGTGCTACCATAGCCCAGCATTTTGTTTTGTTTTTAACTGACAATGACTATAAAGGGGGGAAAGATAAACAAACAAATAAACAGACCAAACTTCAATAGGTTAAAACTACCCTGTGTGTTTGTCGGTTTTCTCTTTCTCAACATGTGAAAGTGAAAGCTGTCTCTCTGTGTCCCTGTCGGGTTGGTTTGGTTTATTCTACAATTTATTTGGGGTACCTTCTTTTACTTAAAACACTCAAGTTGCTCACCAGGCTTCTCCTCCCTATGGAATCTTTGAAGAAGGGAAAAAGAAAAACAAAAACTGGGGGGGGGGGGAAGAATGAGAGAAATTTTTATCACAATTCTGAATCTTACCTGAAAAAAAAATTTTTTTTTCAGGAAAGGGGAAAATGAGAGAAAGAAAGATGAAAAGATGGCTGGGGGGGGGGGGGGGGGAGGCCTGGTCTCAGTCTGAGGATGTCTAGTCAGCCAAACTCCAGCCCAAGATAAGCTAATGTGTCCTTTTCCCTTCCAAACTCGGTTTTAAAATTCAACCCTCAACTTTCAAAAATCTGTCTCTAATTTCAAACTCAAATAAGCTCACAGCATGGTGGCTTTTGTTTTGTTTTCTTCTCCCCAACTCCTCCCTGCGATTGCATAACAAAAGTGTCTAAATTCACACCATCTGGCCGATAAAGACACTGGCCCCACTGCCCGGCTGGCCCATCTGATTAGGGCCCTGTCTAGCCTGCGCCTTGTGGCGAAAAGTCACAGCTGTGGGGTTTGCTCGCGCTCAATACAACTCTGTTATTAGCCAGCTGTAGGCCTAGAGACGACTTCTGTTCAAATTATAATATCTTCTAACCCTCTGAGCATTGAGGGCGCAGGGGTGGCAGGCAGCAACATAACACCTAGATATCTTCTTGCTAATAATTGGTGAAATGAACTAGCGCAGCAAAGAGAGGAGCAGAGATCACTAGGGAAGCAAGAAAAAAAAATATTCCTAAAGAGATGAATATTGCCCCTTTGTTTTGTCACACACTCAGACATACCCACAGACACACAGACACATATATACACACACACATACCATCCGCACCACCAAAGCTAAAGACAATTAATGAACCTTTTACTAATGAATACAGAATAGCAAACCATTTCCGGAAGTACCCAGGTACGGCAGCCAAGACCACGCAAAGGAACTATGTGTACTAACTGGTCACTGAAGAACTAGGCACCTCATTCGTGCTCCACCATTGACAGCTGTGACTGACTGCTCGAATGAAGAGTCATTCCCCTTCCAGGAGAATCAGCCCTTTTTGACTAGTGAGAAGTTCCCTTGTGCCTGAGGACTCACATGTCTTTCATCTTCCAACACACACACACACACACACATACACACACACACGCACACATGCACAGACATACACACATGCACAGAAATACACACACAGAGACACGCAAATACACACACATAGATACACACACATAAACATGTACATGCACAGATATACACACAGACACACA
>JADRCD010232551.1:0-13750 GCA_019843815.1 Montemys delectorum
AAGTCTTGATCTTAGTGCATAATCTATTGGTGTTCTTTCTGTTCAGGAAATTTCCCCCTATGCCTATGTGCTCGAGGCTCTTCCTCACTTTCTTTTCTACTAGTTTCAGTGTATCTGAGGAAACCCCATTCTTAACTGAGAGTTGGGCAGGAGGATTGTCTGAAACCCAAATCACAGGCCCAGACTGACTGAGACTTTTGCAGCCTCTTGATTTAACCTAGGTGAGCAGCTTGCCCTAGGCCTTGGAAGAACTGCTCCTCCAGCGGGCTCTTAACACTGACAAATCCCTTTCTCTGCTAACCTGTTGGCTAGCTCAGTGGCGGTGGCTTTGCCACAAGCCCTGCCTGAGCCTCGGAGCCTACAGTTTCTCCTCCCAGCCAGACAGCAGAGACACAGAAGTCTGGGCTGAGAAGCGAGGGACACTGCCACGGGGCCCTTTTCTGGCCAGGGCCTCCTGGGCCTTACTGGCTAAGGTGTCCAGCATGTGTTCTCCGTGCAGGTGGCACAGCTCTCCGAGCTTCTGATGGCGGGAATCTCGGGTCTAGACCTCTCAGCCGCAGGCAGAACGGTCTAAACCGCTACTCCACCTCTTCCCATTCCCTCTTTTCCCCACCCCGGGACGGAATATCCCAGGCCAGGCAGGACTGGATCACCTCCGCCTCCTCCCAGGGCACTGATCCTGCGAATGAGGGAGGCCCGTGTCCCGGGCGGTGGCTGGCAGAGGGGAGTGGAAAGGGAGGATAGATGGGGCCGGGGGTGGGGTGGTGATGGGGGGAGGTGGGGAGGGTGTCATTTTCTTTTTCTTTCTTTCTTTCTTTTTTTTTTTAAAAAGTATTTCTCTCGCGAGAAACCGCTGCGCGGACGATACTTGAAGAGGTGGGAAAGGAGGGGGCCGCAGAGTTGGGGCAGAGACTGTGGGTGCCACAGGCGGCCACAGCTGGGACAGCTGCGGAGCAGAGCAGCCACCGCCGCCTGAGAGTCCGAGCCGCTAGTCCAGTGGGTCTCACGGGGTCCCGCCAGGGTCGGGCGGCAGGAGGGTGCCCGGCTGGAGGGCCGTTTGCGCGGCATCCAGGGCAGGAGGCCGGGCAGGGTGAGGGGATGTCTCGAGCATCTGCAGTTGGCCCTCTCTGCCTGACAGCTGCAAGATCCGGCACTGCAGTCCCCTGCTCCACGTCGGATGCAGGGGACTGGTGGGGTTGGCCGCGACCCGGTATGTGGGCGGAGAGGACCCTGTTTGAGGAGCTGGGGCGTCAGCCGTCACCGCGCTCAATCAGTGCCATTAAGACAGTGTAGGCAGCCCGCTCGCGGGACGCCTGGGCTCCCTGGGGACTCGGTACTTGGCGCCGCGAGGCCATAGGGTCCCCGAATGCAAGTCGCCGGGCTCTGGCTCTGCAGCCAGCTGGGATCGAGTGGTCCTCGTTCCTCTGAGTATCTGCGCCACGCGCAGGCGGCGCGCGGGCTGGGCTCGGCACCGGGGACTGCGAGCTTTCAGCATCCCGGAGCCCTGAGTATCCCCCCGCCTTGGGGACTTGTCTGTGTTGCAGGACAGGCAGGGGCTGCCCGAAGTGGGAGCAGTCCCGGGAGAAGAAAGCGGTAGGACCCACGCCGGGACCTCCCTGCAGCAGGAAAGCGGGACAGCGAGACAGCGGGACCCCGGAGACGCGGGCCGCTGGAAGGCGCGGCGGCGGCGGCGGCGGCGGCGGCGGCGGAGCGAGTGGCGGCCGGCGGCACCATGCGGCGAGGAGGGCTGCTGGAGGTCGCGCTGGCGTTTGCCCTGCTCCTGGAGTCCTATACGAGCCATGGGGCGGACACCAATCTGGAAGCTGGGAGCCTGAAGGAGACCAGAGCCAATCGGGCCAAGAGAAGAGGTGGTGGAGGACACGATGCGCTGAAAGGGTAAGGGAAGCTCCCAGCTGCTTCGGTGTGTCACCCCTCGCCCTTTGGGACTTTCAGATCCACAGCAACTGACAGGGCCGGTTCGGGCCTTGGTGAGACTCCCCCTCCCCCTGGGGGACAGCCTGGAGGTGCCAAGGTTACCCAGTCATCAACTCTTGTTCGTATAACTCGCCTTGTTCCTGGCCCATTAGAGAGGTCCTGGCTGGAGGAAATCCTGGGCCATTGTTGAGGCAGATTTGGGGAGGCGAGAGAACGGTTCCTTGTGGAAGAAGGGGAGGAGCTGAAACCCAGAGAAAGGGAGAAGCCCACTGCTTCTGCTGCTTACCAATTCCAATTCCAGCAGTGTGCAGGGAGAAGTGCTTTCCCCATGTGGACATCAGCTATTTGGGAGACAGTGAGGAAAGGGAAGAATCCAGAGACCGAGATGAGATGCGTGGTCAGGAGATGGGTCCTTTTCTAAGTTATACTTATGAAAACCTGGGCTGTACACTCCCTTTCAGACACCTACCCTGGAAGTCTGCAGGGCAAAGGTTTTTGAGCCCGAGTGTGTCTGGGCTGCGTGAACTCTGCATGGGGCTACTGGAGTAATGTCGCTGTGGCTGGCCCTAAGCGGGTGTTCATGTGGTGTCTTCTTGGAAAACCCTGCACTATCAGCTTCCCATGCCCTAGTGTTGCAGCAGGGATGATTTAAATCGGCCAGGTTGACTGTCTAAGGCTTGGCAGTTTCTGGAGCTGAAGGAGATGGAAATAATTCCTTTAATAGTTTTTAAACGTTTTAAAAGGACAATCTCTGAGATTAAGTTGGAGCCTCTATTAGAAGCGGTAGGGGAAATAAATGGCCACTGTTTTGTCCTTTGGAAGAGCCTGCTCAAAGATCCAAGCACATGCTGAAGTTTCTAGTCATCCTAGGGGTGCATTTTTCCTGAGTGACCCTGTAACTTGATTATATGACCCTGGATGACATGACAAAGGTGTTCTTTTGATATTCTTTTGTTTGTTTGTTTGTTTTTGTGGGCTATTTTGTGTATATGTAGTGATGTAGTGTATGTATGTATGTATGTATGTATGTATGTATGTATGTATGTGTATGGCTTCAGTACAAGCAGCAAGAGAGGGATGCATGGAATAGTTTTTGAGTCCTTGTCTGGATGAAGGACCGGATGAGCAAGAGTGCTGAACACTTAGGCTATGCTAAAATGTTTATGATTGTTTGATCCCCAAAAATAGCTAAAACCACTTATGTCCTGACCTTTGTGGAAAACAGAGCCAGAATTCCAACAACATCATCAAGAATAACTACCAACCCTGACCAAGGAGCAGACAACCGTTGCCTTGTGTAGCAGGCTTGATGAGAGTTCAGTAAATGGGTGGAAAAGCTAATTTTAATATGTTCTCAAGAGGGCTCTGTTTGGTTCAGCATTTTTCTTTCAAAAATATATTTCTGTGGCACAGGATCATTTTAGTATCTATTGTGATGGCATTGCTTATATATATGCCAATATAAATGCAAATATATAGAGAGAGGGAGGGAGAGAGGGAGGGAGGGAGAGAGAGAGAGGAAGAGAGAGAGAAGAATATATATATATATATATATGTATATATATATATATATATATATATATATAGAGAGAGAGAGAGAGAGAGAGAGAGAGAGAGAGAGAGAAATATTTTTCTCTCTGGGTGGCAAGTCTTAAGGCTAGAGTTTTGCCAGGACTTAATGTGTTTCTGTCACCAATTTGTGTGTGTCTTTGGGAGAAGACAACCTGACAAGAAGAGAGCATTTCCCTTCTCTGCTGACAGAGCTGCACTTTGCCATACCATTGGATTTCACATGCGCTTATGGATGTAGAGTTATTTCTCTGTACTTCCCCTAGTCTCTGATCTCTGACAGACCCCAGCCCATTGTATTTTTCATAAATCTTTTTAAACACATAGTATTAGTAGAACAGCCATTATGAGTATTCCTAGCTCTTATGCTATTTATAAGGCTTTCTGTCTTTATTTCTATGTATGGCTGTGGTCAAGATGACTTTAAAAGATATACAATTAAAAGTACTTCCCTCCTACTTTTTTTAAATTTACATTACATATGTTTTCTGGCAAAATTATAGACATATTATATATATACATATCCACATATGCAGCACATATATTTCATATATGCATGCTATATATATATACATATATATATGAACATATGTATGTACATATGTTTTACTACATGGATGTACTGCATATAATGTGTGCCTTCACTTTTTATATATCTTCAGTGTATCCAACTGTTAACTTATGTTCTTTTTTTTTGGGGTGGGGGGAGAGTTTCGAGACAGGGTTTCTCTGTGAAGCCTTGGCTGTCCTGGAACTCACTCTGTAGACCAGGCTGGCCTCGAACTCAGAAATCCGCCTGCCTCTGCCTCCCAAGTGCTGGGATTAAAGGCGTGCACCACCACTGCCTGGCACTTATGTTCTTTTGTTTGTAGATTTCCATGATATGGTGGGAGACATCCCAAATGATGGTTCTTGAGATTATAGTAAATATTTCACTATTAACAACATTTTTCTGTGTAATTACATGTATATGCATAAGCTTATATGTGGCACAAAGTAATCCAAGTAGAGCTGCTGGATCAAAGCTTTGTACTAGATTCTGAACGTGCCCATTCTGATGCTGATTTTGAAATCTTTCTGTACTCACTTACATTATGGTCTCACGTAAAGAGTCTTTCAGCCATGGTCTGCTGTGTAAACCATAAGAAGAGCAAGCAAGCAAGCAAGCAAGCATATATATATATATATATATAGTGTTTGTCCAGATATAAGGTTTCTGTTTGTCTTCACTACCATGTTGTGTAGTTCAAAGTCATCCTCTGACGATGCTGACACCTGCTCATTATGTGGATGGACATGCTGGGTTTCTGAAGTGGAGGTGGGTTGTAGTTCCCAAGGCTTATGTGAAATAGAGGTGATGACTTTTGACACCACGCTAATAATTCACACACTGATGTCTGGCATGGACTGTCTGCTCTCGCACACCCACCATCCTCTGCGTTTCCTCTGATGTGACAAGTGCCAGCCCTAAGTCCTGTGTTCTTTTCCCATCAGTCTCTTGCTCTGCAGACTGGAGAACCTGTCGCCCACTAGGCATGCCACCCCAGTCTGTCTCCTCCCCTGCTCCCCATGGCAGGTGCTTTCTTCCTTTTTTCTCCTTCTAGGCAGTAAAGGTTAGTCCACTGTGGAAATTTAAGCATCTTCAATCCCCACCCCAACTTTTGCTGTGTTTTCTTGGAATAAACTGCCAATTTCTGCTTTTATAGGAAAATGTCTTTCTTTCTTTTTTCCTTTCTTCCTTCCTTTCTTTCCTTCTTTCTTTCTTTCCCTCTCTTTCTTTCTTTTAATTAAAAAATATGGTGGTTCCCATTAGCTCAGCAAAAATCATATTTCCTCAGTTTTCCAGTGAAATTTTTAATGTTTATTTATTTTTATATTCTACTTATTTATGGTACATGTTTGGACACCACAGTGTGTGTGTGTGTGTGTGTGTGTGTGTGTGTGTGTGTGTATGTGTGTGTGTGTGTGTGTGTGTGTGTTGTGTGTCCAAAGGGCAACTTGCGGACATTGAATCACACAATCCATCATTAGGTTCTGGGTATTGAACTAAAGCTGTCACACTTGGCACTAGGCATCTTTACCCAATGAGCTATCTCACTGGCGCAAGGTTTGCAAGCTTAAAAATAATTTTCAAATAGTAAATGCATATAGTAGTTTTCTTTCGCCTGGCCATGTGTAAAAAGACTTGATGAGACATAACACAGTTGTAACAGTGGGCATTTCAGTTCATAAGAATTTTTCTCAGCTAAATTTTAACACTGTGATTAGGTAAAACATGGCAGATGGCTCAGTAGTACACACCCAGTACCACCAAGGACAACAATAACATGAAAAGCAACAAGCCAGCTCTGGTTGGAGAGAAGAGTTACACGCCCTTTCTTTATGATGCCCTCATTGCTTGAGCGCCCAAATAAGGAAATATTACAGTTTCCTGCCAAAGGAGACATTCCTTAGTCTGAAACTCCTTTCCCCAAGTCTCCAGCAATAGGCAATGAGTCTTGTGTCCTTGTTGCTGGTTTATGGGTTGATAGGTTGACAGACTGACAGGTAGACAGGCTGACAGATTGACACATACTGACAGATTGACACATACTGATGGGCTGACACATGTTGACAGATTGACAGGTTGACAAGTTGACACAGGCTGATAGGCTGACAGGTTGGTAGGTTGACAAGCTGACAGGTTGACAGTCTGACAGGCAGACAGATTGACACAGGCTGACAGACTGACAGACTGACAGGTTGACAGTCACAGAACTCCCATGTGTTTTACAAAGTTTGTCACCCTTCTCATGATTCTTTTTGGTCTTTTTTTGTTTGTTTACATTGTCCAGAAATTTTATTACCATAAAAATACATATGGAACAGTTCATAGGGTAGATTATGTGATGGCAAATTCCAGAGATTAATTACAGAAGTGGGTTCTTAATGAAGTGTCGTGGGATAACGAGACTTTGAAAAGCCTGTTGAATTCTTAAAGACAGTGTTAAGACACTGTCTGTCTTTTGTGGTCACATTTATGAGAAGAGAAAGCTAATATACTGGGACACAATTTACAAAACAGATTTTTTTCTTAAGCAGAAGGTTTATGTAATTCCAATTTTTAAATAAAAAAGATAAAATATTTATCTGACTTTTTCACCTATGACTTTAGGGCATGGAGATAAAGAAACGAGCAAGCTATTGGTATAAATGAATAGGAACACACACCAACACACAGCACCACGATTTGAGAGTGGAAGGCAATGGAAGTCTAGACATACCTTCAAGCGTAACTGGAATTTTAAATAATATCAAAAGTTTCCCTTTGTTTAAAATCATAGTATTATACTAATAACCCATAGCTACTCCAACAAAATGCTAAACAATTAAAATATACACACAAAACCGAATAGTTTACTCAGACATTCTCAGAGCTTTAGCTTTTGTTTTCAATGTGAATGCTTTTCTGGAAGACAAATAAACTATTCTAACAACTTCTTTGATTCTGGACACTGCTTACTTTAATAACACTCTTTGAGAAAGCTGAAATTAATAATATATCAAACACGACACAAAAAGTCTGTGAACATTTATTGTCTTATGATTATTAAAGTGTGATTATCCCTTGTGTGGACATATATGTGGATGTGTGCATTCTTGTGTGTGCAGGTGTTTGTGTGTGTTTGCATGTGATGGGGAGGGTGAACATATATGGACGTAGTGGAGGTCAGAGTTCAGCTTGGGGCCTCATTTCTCAGGAGCCATCTACCTTGCTTACTAAAGGCGGGTGTTCTCCCTGGGGTTGTTCTCTGATTAGACTATGCTGACTGGCCAGCGAGCCCTCAGGAACTGTATCTCTGCCTCTCAGAGCCTCAGTTCCAGGTTTGCACTACCTGTCTGGCGTATTGAGTTGGTGTTAGGGATTGAACTGAAGCCCACATTTTGCAGTGAACATTTCTCCCTAGACCCTAGACTCGATTTTCTTTCCCATTAGTTTGTAAAATCATCAAAGGCAAGAGTCAAATCATAAGATAATCAATCATAAATCATAACAGCATTAATAAAACCACTAATATTGTTAAATAGGTTTCAAAGAACCACTAATTCTGGAAGCCTTTATTGAAACCCAGTGTTTACTTAGTTCAGAGGAATTCCAGAGATGTGTAACAACACATAGCGTGGAGGGGCTTCATAGTTTACAGAAGACCAAAAACCATTAACAGAAGAGCAGTCAAAAACAGAGAGTCTGCTAATAGTATGCTAATAACATAGTGCTCTTTGATTTGATGAAGTTAAGCACTGAGAAATTCTGCCAAGGACTTTGAGAGTGTGTATTGGTCATCCTGGAGGCAAAGGCAAGGCAGGGAAGGGGAAATCAAAACTATGTGAATATAGTTTCTATTAAGCATGCACCCATTTCACAGCATTATAAATTAAAATCATTGTATCTCTAAACAGTGACTTAGAGCTCCACATAATAATAGTGTATGAAGCAATGCTTAAACAGCATTCACGTGCAGAAACTGCTCTATATATGTTATAAGTACATACATAATTTTCATCTAATCCATGCAGTATTTCTAGGAGATAGCAGTGTGACCCATTCATTCATCCTGACAAACATAAACAAAGTCTTACTATTCAATTTTTAAAAATTAATTTTTTTATGGTTTTGATTTCTTGCATCAGTGGGCTAAGATATAAGATGCAGGACTAAGATATCGGTGAAATTCCACTTAAAATTTCTAATATTCTGTAGTAATAGTTCAAAAATCCTAAGAATAAATAATCTTATTACTTAGTTAAATAAAAATGTTTTGAGACTTCAGACAGACATTGATCAAACAGAGAGAATCAGAAAATGTCAGTGCCGTCAAGGACCATGGACGGTGCATACCTTGTATTTTACTATCGGAGTTTGCACTTGTACTAAGGCGATAGTAACCATCTCAGACACGCCTTCTCATGCTCTCCAGCCTGTGGGATGAGAGTACTATGAGTAATTTCATCATCCAGAATCTCTCTTTTTCCAATTCTAAGTAAGAAAATTGTCTCTCAAGTAGAGTTAAGCAACGCACATCTCTTTCCAAGGATGCTGATGTATAGTTTACATTTTTGCTGGCAAAGATGAATTATTTAGCTATTTGCTCCACTTTTTTGTATTGCTTATCTGCAAACTCACAAACAAATTTTTAATATTAAATGGAAGAGCATTGTTAAAATAGCAAGCTTTGATGCATCTATGAAAAATACTTTAGTAGCATTAATTCCTCAATTATAACTCCTCACTAGGGAGATTAAATGTCTTTGCACATTTAACAGGTTGGAAAAAAACCCCAAAGAATGTAGAGTTCCAGTCATTACTCCAGGGAAATCAACTAGAGTTAGGAAACCTGGCTTCGTAAAATTTTTAACTTAATATTTTGTTGCTTCTCGGCTAAATTAAATTTTATAGCTGGTACATATCTTTCTTCAATTCTCTTGATACCCTCTTTCCCTAGGATGTTCTCCTGGGGAGGGAACAACTCAACACTAGTTGAAGGTGTATCCTGTTACAGGCCAACAGAAGCATTTTGTTGGAAAGGGATTAATAAGAAAAGATATCACAGTAAAAGTTCGTTGGGTCTCAGATTGTGGGCCAGACTGTGTTTGAGTAAGAAGTTTTGTTGACTCATTTGTGCATATGTTACTGCAGGGTCGCCTGCTCTTTGCAGCACCTGGATGATGTAGCTGTGACAGAGGAGATGGGAGTTCTGCAAAATGGAAATGTTTGCTGTTTGGCCCTTTTCAGAGATAGCTTCACAGCCTCTGGCTGTGCAATAAAAAGGCGGTAGAGAAGTACATGCCTCGTGTGCCTTCTTTCTCTGAGGATTCTTAGGAATTGTGCATGGGTAGGGGTCAGTAGATGGTTGTGGATGGTTAGATATGGACCGGTTTTGATTGACTGACTGTGCAAGGTTAATTATATAAATCAGAGGTTGGAGGAAACTGAAAATCGACGTAAAGGGAAAAGATGAGGGGAGAAGACATAAGGTGAAGAGGATGTGAAGTATTTGGGATAGGGGGCAGGCACTGGGCATAGCAGGCCAGGTTTGCAGTGCACTCACTGGTCTACTGATGCCGTTCAGTGTGGTCTGAAGTTTGGTGCCTTGTGAGCCTGTACAAAGAGATGATGCTGCTGAGGGCAAGAGAGGGATCAGCAGAGGCATCACACTCCTCATTGCTGTGAAAAGTTAGGATGAGGAGGGCTCCAAGTTGGCAGCAGGATCAGCCCTCTGGTATGGAAGCAGCGGGGTGAAAGCCATGGGGTGAGAGGACCAGAGGCTGGGAGTCTAGGGAGCAATGTGGGGTTCACTGAGAATAGACTGAGCAACAGCAAGGGAGCTGATGATGAAGAAGAGGCTCAGATTGCTCCAGATATAACACAGGCAGTCTCACTGAACAGCTGGTGGGAAGAAATAAAGGAGACGAGAACCCAGAATGTGCCTACTGCATATAAATTAAATTTCTCACACATGAAGGCATACTAGCCCGTTTCTCTTCTTAAAAGAAGAGCACACAGGATCACCCTGGGCTTCCTACTACCACAAGACCCTGACTCTCATTCATGTTTTGGTCATCTTTTGCTACTTGGTTTTACAGTTCTGTGGGTCAGGAATGTAGACAGAGACTCCCGTTGGCTCCTCATAGTGCCTGTTGGTCAGGGTGAGTGACAACAGGAAGCTCCCATGTCTGCGCAGGCCTGCCACCCTGTTTACCTCGGTGTGATTTATCTAAGTAGAGAGAAATCAAGGTGTTTGACCTTGGTGGGGGTTTCTCAGGTTTTAAAGCTCTCTCATGTAGTCTCTGGCCCAGGCCCCACCCTTTAGGATGGAACCATTAAGTATGGTTTTGTCAATGGGAAAACTGAGCCCCCGATACACTGCTAGGCCTTGCTGGAGCTGTTTCGTGGTGGCACGTTGGAGCCCCGTATTCTGAATGAAGGCTGACTCAAATGGCTGCAGGCTGGCAGAGCTTGACTGGGCTCATGCTCCAAGTGTTGGCTACATTCCTCAGCTCACAACCTTGTGGTCTCGGACTGTCTTCCATTGGTGGCCTTTCTGCATGATCTCCCCAGAAACAAAACCAGACTCTTTACATGGTGGTTCTGGATCTCCCTGGAGCATGCCCATGGAAGCCACTAGATTCTTTTCAAACTTAGCCTGAAGTTATAATGACCAGGAATTCCATGGAAGTCACAGGCTTTGCCCAGATTCAAGGGCTTGGACAACAGATACTGCCTTTACATGTGAGGAGCAGTGTGACTCTGCAGGGTAAGGAGGAATGCTAGTGAGCACAGTTAGAGACTAGTGTGCAGAGCGAAGCAATGGGTCTTTGAGAGAGATAATCTAGTACTTTTGATTTTAATTTTGGCATGATCTAATCCGGTTGTCCCTGTTTTCCACTGAGGGTGAGGCTGTGATGTGTATTGTATCTTGTTGTGTGGCATTGGAATGAGAATACTCCATGAATAGCATGCAGGATAGTTCTATTGGACCAGTGTTTAAGAGCAGTATCCTTGCCTCATGCTCAGCTCTCCACTGAAAGCACACATGGCTTCCGGAAATGAGATTACAGTCAATGGCTGGGTGCGTTTATTTACATATAAGCACTATAAACACACACGCTTATTGCTTTCCTTTAGAATTATGAAATTCAGTGGAAAATATGATGTGAAACCACTTTGTTTTTCTCCTCCTCCTTGTCCTCGTCCTCCTCCTCTTCTTCCACCTCCTCCTCCTTCTTCTCCTTCCTCTCTTTATTGTTGTTTCTTGCTATCACAAAACTTTCTCTATATACCAGGCTGGTCTCAAATTCAGAAATCCTCTTGCCTCTGCCTCTCGAGTGCTAGGATTAAAGGTGCACACTACCATGCCCAGCCCATTCTGTTGTATTAATTTATGTATTCAGCACTCTGGCCTTGCTTTTCTGTGGAATTCTACCTTCAGTTTCTTTCCTAGCCTCATTTTTTTCCATCTGTTGGACAATTCTTCCCATTTTGGTTTGTGTATGCTTTGGTTTTGGAACCAGGGGTTACGTATCATAACCAGCAGTAGGTTTGTAGTTGCCAGTGGAGCTGATGTTGTCAAGGAGCCATACTGCACCATGCTTGTCCTAGTGGGAGTCATCACAGTGCCACTGAAGAAAACCAGATTGGGACCGCAGCCAGACTCGGATTGTGTGAGTTCTACACTGTAGCAAATCTGGCTTTAAGTTTCCTGTGACTTTGCAACTTTCTCAGTTTAAGTGGTATTTTCAGTTAAAGTTATCACTCAGTGTGTTTACTCAAGCCTCTTAGAGCAGAAGGGAGAAAGGAAAATTCTCCATCTCCACCATTCCCAGCCAGAAGTGTATTCCAGACAGAGCAGGCAGGGTGGGAGAACGGCCCCATTAGACAAGTGATTTGGGTCAGGCTTTTGAAGGGCTATGAATTCCTAGACCATCCGTCATACTTACATTCAAATATACACATCGATTTCCAAATATAGTACTGCCATTTATGACACTGGTGTTGGGAGACAGGATTTATGTCAGCCCTATGGATACACTCGGTCTGTGGTTAAATTTTATGACAATCTTTATATTAATAAAGAGCCTATTCCCAGAGATGATTTTCTTTTTTCTTTTGCCTCTTCCTCATTGCCATCTTTGTTCCTCTGCCTTTACCTCTTTCACCCTTTCCTTTTTTAACAGACTATCACTATGCAGTCCAGGCTGTCTTTGAACTCACGACCCTCCTACAGTCGCTTCTCCAGGCTGGGACTCCATCACTGCCACTGAGCCTGGATCCACCTTCTCCTTTTCTTACATCACCATCTGCTCATCAGCTCAGCTTTCTCTTCTTTTGAAAGTAACTTTATAACTTCAGCTACAATCAAAATGGGGCAAATAGAAATATTCAAGTTTGACAATTAAGAAAAATACATCCCAAGGAAAAAGGAAGCCTGGTTTTTTTGCTTGTTTGTTTTTGTTTTTGTTTTTTGAGACAGTGTTTCTCTGTGTAGCCCTGGCTGTCCTGGAACTCACTCTGTAGACCAGGCTGGCCTCCAACTCAGAAATCTGCTTGCCTCTGCCTCCCAAGTGCTAGGGAGCCTGTTTATGTGGGAGACTTGGAATCTTCCAAAAGAAAGATACAAATAAGGTTTTGTAACAGGAAGGAAGGGGAAAGTTGAGGGAGGTTAAAGGAGAAAATTCTGGAGTGAAGTTCCTTTCAGCTATGGGTTGGGGCTGGACAGAACAGGTGCAGAGTTTCCGTGGACAGCTTCATCACACCTATGGCCTTCAGCCTCTTCAGTGTTTCTGACAGAGAGTCAATCTAAGACAGAAAAGAATCCATACAAGAACTCAAAGGAATGCAGCATAAGGCAGATTAACACAGGGCTTATTATGCACCTGTGAATGTGGTACTGTATGAATAGTCCTGTGAGTAACAGCTAATGTCCGCAGTTAGTGGTCCTCTCAGTGCTGATCTGTAAGGCCGCATGACCAGAGAGACCCCAATAAGATTATGTCTTTGTGAATGCCTTTAAAAGACTTATTTTGTTTTTAGCCATCGGTATATGCATATGGCTCCGTACATGTGAGTGCAGGTGCCTTTTGAGTTCAGAAGAAGGCAGCAGGTTCTGTGAGCCACACAACATGGGTGCTAGGAAACAGACCTGCACCTCTGCAACAGGTGCTCCTAACTGCCGATCGGAGTCACCGGCCCCTTTGGGAACACTGTTAAGAGCTTTCTTAGTGGAGTTAGTGATATCTGTCTATAGAGAGATGCATTTTAGAAGTTTTTAGATGCTAACCAAGACCAAGAGAAGGGCCAGTAAGGAGTGCTAATGGTACATATTTTCGTCTTTATTTCATAGCTGTAGAGGCCGTGCGGTGGTAGCTAGCCATGTCTTCCTGTGTTCAGATCCTAGAGAGTTGACAGGTGTCTTCAAGTCTTATAATATTCTAGGCACAAGTAAACCTCTGATATATTAAGGACTCCACTTTCCTTCCTTCATTTCTCCCCCCCCCACTCTTTCTTTCCTTCTTTTGCTTTCTGGAAATATGGTCTCACTATGTAGACCAGGTATAAACCAGCTTGGCTTTGAACTTGTCAGCCATCCCCTTGCCTCTGCCTTCCAAGGGCTGAGTGTGTGCCACCACTGGGTCCAACTGTAATATCTTCCTCCCTTCCTTCCTTCCTTCCTTCCTTCCTTCCTTCCTTCCTTCCTTCCTTCCTTCC
>JADRCD010232551.1:13760-36237 GCA_019843815.1 Montemys delectorum
TCCTTCCTTCCTTCCTTCCTTCCTTCCTTCCTTCCTTCCTTCCTTCCACCTACTTACCTACCTTAGTAGAGTACTATGCAATAGTTTTAGATATTTACTTTTACCTGTCTGTTAATGGAAGGCTCCTCCATTAGGTAGTCTTGGGGGATGAGGGTTTTTCTCAAGGAGCCCAATTTAATAAAAGCGTTGGGGTGGGGGTTAGATAAAGAAAAGCAGGAATTGTCTTAGGGAGTGAGTCTAAGGAGTGATTCACCTCTGCTTCCCCACCCCTTCTCCATACTTCTAGTCGACAGGTGCAGGATCAGCAGCTCTGGCATGGGCTAGGATGATTCTGAATGGCAGTTAAGCTTTTCCTCTATAATATGCATACTCAGTTATCCAGTTACTGATTTACATACTTAGCATCTATGAGATTAAGCACGCCAAGATGAAAACATTTATTTTTTTTTTTGCATTCTTGCATTGTCTTCTGCAGCCCCCCTCATAAGTTTGGAGAACATCTGCTTAACTTTAATGACACCTGTTTATTGAGCGTCAGCTGTGTTTGAACTGGATTGAGTCCTTAGCACTCAGAATGAACGCACTTCTCAAGCCGTTGATAGAGCTCTTTTCTTCTCAACCATTCTGGGCAGACCTGCCATTTAGCTATCCTTCTCTTTGCTGATGGAGAAAGTTGGAGGTGATATGGACAAGGGCCAGGCCAGGGGAGCCCTGACACACACCCCTCAAGTCCACAAGTAGTTTTTAATTTCCCATGGTCTGCTGCTGTTTCACACCCGAGAATTTAGGCCACTGACCTCAAGTTTGCAAATTTTATATCCCATTACCACCCTGCGAGCTCTCAACTCCCCAGGGCCACACAGTTGACGTTTTAGCTGGAATCTGAGAAAGTGTCTGAACATTTCCTACAGAGCTGGCTAGAAGTGATTTGGCAGTTCAGTCATAAAACCCCAGAGCTAGTGGCTGGGGGGTTATGCTATAATTACCTCACACTGTTTCCTGTTGGAGCCTGGTTGTGGGTAATGGGGCAGACTGGTATTGCTTGTGGGACTATGTTTTAAAAGATAGAGGACTCATTTTCAATGAACGCTAATCACCAGTGGATATGCTTTCAAGGAGGCTCAGGAATGTGGGGATAGACATACTTGGGTCAGATCCTGGCTCCACCACCTACTGGGAAGAAACCTCAGACAAGTGGCTTGACCTCTGTAAGCCTCATTTATTACCTTGTAAATAAGACTATACATGCACACCTTTTTATGTTGTCCTAAGATTTAACGACACGGTGTAGTTCTTAGTACAGTGCCTGGCATGTCTAGCTGTGGGAATGAGGTCGGATAGAATGCTATTATAGGTAACCAAATGACAATCAAAGCTTCTTTTAAAAAATCAAAAATATAAACATAAATATGAGTACTTTCTGTGCTTCATTAACCTCCAAGAGAAAAATGAACTTAAAATAGAATAAGCATTTCCTTTAAATTTTTGATTTTTTTCCTGGACTCTTACAAGAATATGCAAATAATTTTATCCTTTTATAAACAATCTAGACATGATTGAACATTTGAAAGCCAGATTCAAGGTTTGTTTGAGTTTAGGCTGGGTTATTTTTTTCATTTATATTTTTCCTTGAAAAACAAATTATTGTCTTAGGGTTTCTATTGTTGTGAAGAGACACCATGACCATGGCAACTCATATTAAAAAAGAAAAAAATTTAATTGGGTCTGGCTTACAGTTTAGAGGTTTAGTCATTATCATCATGGTGGGAAGCATGAGAGTGTGCAGGCAGACATGGTGCTGGAGAAGGAGCTGAGAGTTCTACATCTAGATCCATAGATAGCAGGGAGAGAAATAAGACACAATGGGCCTGTTTTGAGCATCTGAAACCTAAAGGCCCACTCCCAGTGACACAATTCCTCCAACAAGACCACACCTACTCCAAAAAGGCGATACCTCTTAATAGTGCCACTCGCTAGGGAATATGGGGGCCACTTTTATTCAAACCATCACAAATGGATTCATCATTAGGAAAGATTGAGAATGCATGTAAAAATGAATCATTGCCAATGTGGTTAATGACTTGTACAGGTCTGGCTAAGGTGTTCTCAGAGTCTCTGTCTGGTGAACATCATTCTTACTTTTTGGCTGCTGTATTGTTGAGATTCACAGAGTCATTGGTTAGTTCTGGTCAATTGTTTGAGATGGTTGGGGTGAACTGTTGTTATTTCTGGTCTGGGTCTCTATTCTTCTCAGGAATGCAGAGGCATGTAACAAATACAGGTGGTTCATCCAGGAAACGAAAGGAAGGAAACATGTGAGGAGTTGATGGTTTGCCGAAGACTGTAGCAGTCAGGACAGACTGGGAACCACTCGATGATGCCTCGAAGTTCTCACTTAATTTTTCAATGTGCAGAATTTCAGTTTAGTTTCTAGAACATTTCAGTTTCTAGGGAGAAGGATATAGTGATGTCTTAGCTTCAGCATATCAATTAATAATTAAGTCTTGGGGCTGGAGAGATGGTGCCACAGGTGAGAGCACTTGTCTCATCATGAAGGTGTGAGTTCAAATCCCCACCACTCACACAGGAAGCCAGAAGCCGGAAGCCAGAAGCTGGGCATGTTGCATACACCTGATGAAGAATTGCTAGGGTTTGGTGACCACTAGCCAAGCTCCAGGGTTAGTGGGTGACCCCAGTTCAAGGGAATGCAATACAGAGTAATAGAGCAGGACCCCCAGTATCTCCCTTTAGCGGCATGTATGGGCATGAGGATTTGTATCCATAGGCATCCGTGTGCATTTACCATACAGCAGGTACATTACACTCATACAACTTACACACACACACACACACACACACACACAGAGAGAGAGAGAGAGAGAGAGAGAGAGAGAGAGAAAGATAAATAGATAGATAGATAGATAGATAGATAGATAGATAGATAGAGGAACACATGTAGTTAATATTGTTTTATCTATTTCTTCTCCTGACATGAATTATTTTGAAGTAAACCCCCAACACGTTCTTTTGTGTTCATGAGTGTTGGTGTGGGTATCCACATTTATGTAAAGGCCAGAGAACAGCTTCAGGTGCTATGCATTAGATACCATTCACCCCTTTTATTTTATTGGGCTGAGATTGCTCATTGTTCTGAAACTTGAAAGGAGGCTAGACTGGCTAGCCAGCAAGCCCTGGGGCCCTTCCTGTGTGCTGCTACTCAGCACTGGGATCATGAAGACACACTGCTATGCTGGGCTTTAAAGCAGGTTCTGTGCGACCCAACAAGGTCCCCACGTTCCCATGGCAAGCGCTTTATTGATAGCACTCTCTCTATGTTCACCGAAGTGCTTTGATTTGTAGATATTTCAACATGTAAAAAATGAGCCTTCTTCAAGAAACATACACCCAATAGCAGCATCACATTTAACATTAATTTTTAAATATTATCTCTGGTGAGTCTTAAATTTTCTTTAGTAACTCATCATTTTATTTTTTATAGTTCATTGGAATTGGGGCCTAAATAAAAGCCATAATTTGTAATTGGTTGGCCCATCCTTTACGTATTTTTTTAAAATGTAGATTGACTATCATTTCCCCTGGTACACTTATAGAGGGAAGTAGTAACGGTGGAGCTGTTTACAAATCCGTTGCAGACCTCGAATTAGTGATCTAAAAAGAAGAGTGTGCCCCAGGGTAAAGTCACTATGTCACCGAGAACATTCTTCATTCAGTGCCACTGACAGTTTTTCAGTGGTAAGACTTTCTCAAGGTAGAAAGGTGGCTCTCTATTTCAGCCCAGGCTCTGCATCTGACTGTAGGATAGTAATATCTAGTTTGTGGGCTCAGGCTATGATGTGGGCTTATTGTGTTTGCTGTGAACCCTGCAGACGTTTTGTCAAGAACACTTGATAAGTGGATTGTGTTCTTTTACCAGGAAGCATATGTGTAATGTAGGTCTTTCTTTCCGTGACTTCGGTTATTGATGGTCATCTCCTAGCCACTGATTTATTTGGGTGACAGAATGGAAATGTTCTTACTCTGTTGTTCTCTGTTTATTCATGCTATAAAGCTTGGGAAGTAGTTTTGAACGTGGACTCAAGGTTCATAGTCAGCCAAGTTTGCTTTTTCTGATCCATGGCTTTAAGGGGTATAGAAAAAAGAAATCACAAAACACGGAACAGCAAAGATTGGCTATCAAGAGGATGGTGATTGTGGGCAGTTTCTAAAGAGTAAACCTGGTACTTGAGGTGTTAGCATCACCGAGTGCCTGCCCCTGTAAATAGGCAGGACCACAGATCTGTTACCATGGCAATGCCCCCCCCATTCCCAAGAACCCCTAGGGCTACCCAGTTTCACCTGGGCAGTACATACGTCATCACGCAGATATAAAGGAGAAACACTCCTCTCTCCCCCCTCTTTTTGCTCTCTTCTCTCTCCTTCTCTTTCCGTGCTACTGCCCCCTCTCCTCCTCTTAATTAAACCTCTTTCATGGAACTGTTTGGTCCCAGAGTGTGGTGCTTTCTAACGAGAACATATCGGCCGTTCCTAACATGAGGGACAAATAACAGAAGATAACTCTGTAGAAGTCTCTATCCCATAGCTAGACTCCCTAGGCTCCTTGCTCTATTGTGGCTGTCAAAGTGGAAACAATGTTTTCTTTTCTTTTAAAATTAAATAATTTTGAGAAAGCATTTTATCATGTAGTTCTGGGTGACCTGAGTCATCTGGGCACACCATGTAGCCCAGGCTGTGCTCAAACTCCTGTCTCAGTCTCTTGACTGTTGAGATTCTAGGTGTGCACCACCATCCCTAGTTTATTATTATTTAAGAGAAGGGATTTCATGCAAGGACACGACGAAGCTTTGGCAACTTTTTCACTACAGTTGGAAAGAAGAGGTTTTTAAATTTCACTCAGTGTCCAGAAGGAAATGTTTATACACTCATTTTGGCATTTCTGTCTCAGGACTGCTCATTTTATCTAATGCCCAAATATAAACTTGGTGATTTGAAGAAGAGATGAAACACTCCACCGGCACAGCCAGCATTTCTTAGGAGATGACATGGGAGTGGGAGCTGCCCAAGAACTTCCTTGAGTGTTCATGAGGGGCAGTAGGTGTGTATGCAAGGTGCATGGTCAGTGTGAGGGCTGGGTCTTGAGGATGGACATTATTCCCAAACTCCCAAGACGTGTCTGCCATCTTTTAAAAAAATCTCCCAGGAAACACCCTAGCCCTGGCACCTGTGGAGGCCGATGCTGGTATCACTTGGGTAAGAGAAAGCTTTCATGTTGGATTTTAGGGGAGATCTGTGGTGCTGGGAATGGGTAGGGGACTCTGATTTCTCATAAAATGATCACCCCAACCTCATAAGGCCCGTTGTCTCCTAAGCAAGTTAGATAGCTGCTGTGTTACTGGGCAGTGCACCTGTACCTATTTTTCTAAAGACAAAGCAAACTCAGTGCTCAAGTGGATGTCCAGTGTGCATTTCAGAACCAGATGGGAGCAGGTTTTGAATCATTGTCCTTCCTATTCAACCAGACATTTCTTGCAAATTCCTCAAACTCTTATTTGAGAGATGGCTAACATTTCTATCATGGGAGGTAGCCCTAGTACTCACACCAGCAGGAACTGTGTTTGTAACAGAAATATGGCTCTATTCCCTTCACATATACCCACAACAGACTTTGTCTAATTGATCTTAAAAGAAATGGTTTTGTTTTGTAGACCCAGAAAACAAACAAAACAACAACAAAAAGCAGGGTACTAAACTATACAAATTAGTGAAAAGCAGGGCACATCTTCTTTGGGCTATTATAGAAACATCTTTCTCAGCTCTGCTCCAGAACACTCCAACACTAACATGGGAAATATTTTATTCATAGATTCTTTTGCCCTGTACTTGGTGACTTCAGACAGGTATCCATAGTGTAGCCTTTTTTAAAAAAGTTATGTCCTTAATCTGGTTTTCTACAATCTTCTGCAAATGACCAGGGCGGTATGTTTTCCTGATGGAGTTTTGGGGAAAATCATTCTGTAAGTTATAATGTTCTCCAAATTTTGCTAATTACTGCTTTTATTTTGTAGTATGACATGACAGGAACTGGACAAATTGCTAATTTAATCAATTCCCTTAAAATGTACTATTTTCATTGCTTTTTCATATGTATATGTAAATGATTACAACTTTACTTTTAATTGGAAGGGTAAAAAAAAGAACTGTCAAGTTATAGACTGTAGCAGAATCAAGTGCTAGTTTCAAAGAAATAATTGCATTAACTGTAAGCCTTTTGAGGTACAAATGGACAGCCCCCACCAGGACTACTCTAATGGCCTCAATGGCTGTTTCCAGCCCTTCAAGATCCAAGATCAGGCCACAGAATCCCACCAATCTCTGAGCTTGTTTCAAGGTCAGGCCAAAGAATCCCACCAATCCTGGGCCATAGTGGAAAGCTCTGCTCCTGCCCCCCTCCAGAAACACTATATAAAGCCTGCCTCCTGCTCAGTTCTTTGCTGCTTCTCTCTGTTGTCTTTCCCAATAAATCTCTTGTGTGAGATTTGTTGTGTGACTTTGTGGGATTCCTTGACTCCCAACTGCCAGAATACCTTTCCCTTCAGAGATGAAAAACTCATACTAACCATGAGCCTTTACTTAACTTCCTCTGACTTTTAGGAAACTTAATGTTTACAAATGGCATTGCTAAAATTCCCTCTCTGGGGATTATGTGAAGACCTATCCCCCTCCTCTTCCTCTTCCTCCTTTTCCTACTCCTTCTTCTCTTCCCTACTCCTCTCTCTCCCCCTCCCTCCCACTCCTCCTCCTCAGGTTTTAAGGACAAACCCAAGTCCCATTCCATTGCAGCTCACCTTAGGGAACCAATGAGGTTTTTTTTTGTTTGTTTGTTTTTTTTTTTTTTTTTTTTTGGTCTTACTTATAGATCACGGGTGACCCCAAAGCAGCTGCATTAGGAAGTTACCACCCCACCCCGCATGGATGAATGCTTACCCCTGGCTGCATACATAGAGCCCTTTCCTCTGGTCTTTCACAGTCTGTAACCCTATGGGTTTTCATGGGCAAGTTTCCTTCAGATTCTCTGCTATGAAATGTTTCCCACAAAACATTTTAAGCTGTGGTTAGGTTCCCAGGTCAGTCCACAATAGTCTACTTAGTGGATAAAGTAGAAGAGAGCGTGTTGTTACTCTAGTTTAAGAACCACCTAATTACACTGGAAAGGCTATTCCAACCTTCAAATACTAATAGGTAGAAATAAAATTTCGGAGCCCTATCTGCTCATCAGTCAGGAGCTGCCAGTATTTAGAACTAATGCATGGAGTCACCTTACCCCCCTATAATCTGCCCCCCTGCTTCCTCTAAGCTGTTCCCATTGTTTTCTTCCCTGGGGTGACAAGAACACTCAGGAAGTATCATCGACCTGGGTAGAACTCTCTGTTTGAGATTTTCTGCAAAGTGTAAGAATCCTGGTTTACCTCAATGCCCCAGTTCTCTTATGAGAGATAACAAGGAGGTAGGAACAGAGGATTCCGTATGCTACCCTGGACTCCCCATCCCTTCAAGGATCCCCTAACCCTTTTTGTTTATCTGATGTTTTCAATCAGTTCTGCAATTTCGTCTACCCTTTGGAGAAGTATAATGTGGCTTTGGCATCAGTCATCAAAGCGGACATAGAAGAGTTTGTTACGGTCAACCTCAAGATCAGTGGGTGGGGTCACAGGGCTGTCAAGTAGCTCCTTATGTTTTCATGATGTATTTCTCAGAGATTTGAGAAATACAACTTTGAGACATGCCTGTGTTTATGTTTTTTTTAAAGATAACTTTTCCTTACCCCTCAAGGGCCAACTAGGTCCCACTTTGGGGCAAAAACTCCTCTGTCTGTGTACTTGATGTCAGCACCTTTGGTATGTCCAGAGACAAACCCCCACTCTAGTGTAGTCCCCGCCCCATAGGATAGCAAATTAATTGTTTGTTGCTCAGGCTTTGGGGGAGGCTCAGGTAGCCCAGGCATCTGAGCAGAGTCCCTGTGCTCTTAGGAATATTTATTCCAGAGTAGCAGAACCAGGAGACACCTAGTACCTTGGAGGAATGAGGACCTGCCACACCCAGAGATGTTCCTTAAACATCTGGACAGCTGCTTTTCAAAGCCCAGCATAGTTTCCTGTTATAATGAACCTCGGGGATTTTTTTTTTGAGCCTTAAATTCTTTCTCCCCCCAAGAAAAACACATACCTATGGATTGCCCAATCACTTCAGAGTGGTTCTAAAAGAATTGAAACTAGCTGTTGGTTGAAGTGGCCTCTCAGGTTAGGGGAATCACTTCTGAGTCTCCAACTTTCCAGAGCTGTATGGGCCAGGAAGGCATGGGTGGATGCTCTGCGAAGAGCTTCTTTGCCTGTCATGGTACAGTCATTACAATCAGTGAGCAAGTACTGACACACAGGAACTAATTTAGTTCCATTTTCAATCCTTCCTTGTCTTTTGCCTAATCATCCTTTTATGCCCTTTACCCCCATCGAAAGATACCTATCACATTACATATTATATTTAGTCACACTTTTTTTTTCTGTGGATTATTATTTTTAATGTAATTATACTTTCATGCTGTAGTGGTAACAGTGTTCAAATTTGTAGGACCACTTCTCTCAGTGACTCTTTACAAAGGCACGATCAAGTAGAATGCATGTTTACCATAAAAAAATTTAGCATATACAATTTTAAACAGATGAAGAAAAGGACCAAAGAACTAACCAGAAATACGTGTGTGAGAGCCAATGCAATCCTTTCCACTCCTAAGCATCTGTAGTATTTAACACCGTCTCCAGAGGTGACGATGGTTCTAGTGTCCCTCTGATCAACATCCACTTTAACATGTAACAATCCAACATTCATAGGGAGAGGTGAAGCACTAAGTCAGGAAGTTCTTAAAGGGAAACCCTTTTCTTTTTACTTCAATTAATCCTGTGAAAATTAAAGCCTTCGTCTCTGTATGACCATTCAGTAGTTCAGTTTTACATTAAATGACACATTTGAGGATTATTAAACAAATTGTAGACATCCAATCCCAGTGCTTAACATTAAGGAAATAAATAGTAAGTTAGAAACCAGGTGAGTTGTTTTTACAGTGGGAAGTGTTCATCTCAAAAGAATGGATATTCAAAGAAAGGGGAACAATATAAAACTATGTATGAAAATGTACAGATACTCAACTGTAGTTGATGGGTCATTTTAGGCCCCAGAGACTTTCTCAACTTTGTCTTGTTTTTAATGATTGACGTAGCGCTGGAGATGATCAGGTGTTTTATAGACTGCCCCTTAATTAGGGTTTTTTTCATGGTTTTGGTTAAGATTAGCTTGGATGGGTTTGGGCGGAAGAAAGCACAGAGCTAGTTCTATGATAGTCACATCACACTGTTGAGTAGCGTTGTGATTTGGGACAAGGTGGCTAACTGATCGTGTGTCTGATGCTCACGTGGTGCTGAAGTTGCTGGCTGCACAAGCAGAGCTGTGCGATCGTGGATTCAGTTAGTATTAGTTCAAGGTGGTAACAAAACATCACATTCTAAAAGTCCTGAAAATGGCCACTAAGGAGAGAAAAAATGGATGGGGTCAAAGAGAAAGAGGCAAGAGGCATTGATGGAAGGCAAGAGGCATTGATGGAAGGGAGGAGAGAGAGACACCAGCCCATAGTTTAGGGAGAGAAGATATTGAAGTCATTAGTTGACTGTTGCCAGGGAAAGCAAATAGGGAGCGAAGATTTTGAAAATCAGAGCATGAAAAGTTCTTTCTGCTTACATTTAGGTTGTTTTAGAATAATGTTTTTGATGATTGCGTCAAGAAAAACTCCTCAAAGTAAATTAGAGAGGTTGGTTGGCTTGTACCTTCAAAGTAGAGAGTCAGGATTGTCTGTTTCCTGGGTAGCGTCAGCTCAGTCAAGCCAGAAGTCCGTCTCTGATCTGGAGTGTCTGGCTGAGGCCTGAGGCGGTCACGGAAGCGTCTTCCAGTACTCACATTGTTGTGACTGGCAGAGGGGCTGCAACACTTACATGTGGTATTCACATCACTGCGGACTCGACCTCTGCCTTCCGCTGAGGGGATCAGAATAAAGGTGCTAAAATAACAAAGGCTGGGATGTGAGAAGCAGGCTGGGATGTATGGTGCGCTTCATCAGGAAGTGCACGTTGAGTTTCTTTTCCTTTTCATCTTGATAAGTAAAAAGATTTGTCAAAGAACACATGCAACCATGCTGTGTAGTTGCCTATAGATAGAGCCCCTTTGGGTACTGTTACTGCTCCATGATCTAGGAAAGGTTCTAACTCTGGCATGGTGTGATATTAAGATAGGTCCTTAGCACATGAGTCCTTGGACACTCTTTGTTACATGACAGTTCAGATTTCCTGATCTTTTTCTGTGTTTATACTTGGTGGGTTCAATTGTCACTTTTCTCTTAGAAGTAAAAAAAAAAAAAAGCATGTAACTTGTGGCACAGGGTCAGCCTCATTTGCCCAAACCTTAAGTAAGTATTTAATTGCTGAATAGGCTGGGAAAGTCTTACATGAAATAAAAGCCCTCTGACTTTGTTTTTATAACACCAACCCTATTTGGAAAAGGCTTTGCACTTAGGAGAAAAAACAGAAAGGCTATCTTGCTGTTGGACAGGCCAAACTTACAGAAGTGGGCTCTGGCTAAAGGAATGTGGACATCTGCAGACATCTTGCACAGAGGCCAATTTCTGCAATGATGTGGTCAGACATGGTAGAGCCCAGCTGTTTGCTCTACTGAGAGAGGCTTCAGTTAGCCCACACAGCCTCCAAGTGCTGTGTCTGAACTGGCTCCAGCAGCAAGCCTGTTGAGGCTCACTATCCCCAGGGTGATGGAGTTTGGTAGGAGGAGTTACAGATGAAGACCCAACTATTAAAAATAAAGCTATCACAATGGGGAGGTAGAATGCACACATTCTCCTCGTATGCCACGGACTGTTAGGATGCAGGCAAAACCCAATTTATCCCTTACCTCTAGTCTATCAGTAGACATGTTGTGATTTTGATTATCTATGTCACCATACGTGCCGTTGAGTGAAATACCGTCTTCCTTTCAGAATACATCTGTGCCCTAGTTTATTCGCTAAGAGGATAGACTCAAATGCAGACTTCCTGAGTTCAGATTCATCCATGACGTATTGCTAAGCTATGGGACTTTGGTAATTGGTTTAACCTTCCTAAGGCCCTAATATCCTCAGAGTAAAAGATAATGACCGCAGTAATCACCTCCAAGGGTTGCTATGAAAATAAAACGTAAGAACGGAATCCTAGCGGTCAGTGGAAAATTCTGTTTCCTCCGAATTTTAATTCATCTTAATTTGCTAGGGGCTGCTGCTATCTGCACAGAACACTTAGCTCTATGACATTTAAGGGTCATCAGAGAGGATGATAAAAAGAAAGAGAAAGTCATGTGCGTGCTACGCTCTCATTTACACACGAGTAGCTTAATTAAAGAATTGTCTTCTCTGTAAATGCTGTTTGTACTGAAACCTTAGAGTAATAGCCTCTATAATGAAAACAGCCCCATGTGTCTCTTTAGACTCTCACATGCTTTACTGCCTTCCAACTAAAACAAGACATTCATTTGTTCCTAGATTAGAGCCTTTTTGGCGGGGGGGGGGGGGGGGGGGGGGGGGGGGGCTTGTGTGCAAGTAGAACAAATTCCACTCTGCTTGTTTAAGAAATTTCTGTTAGCTCATGATTCTCAAGACTGGAATCACAGGGAAGATGTTGTAAATCTCTACCAGTTTCTGTGGAGCCAGACAAAGGAGAGTCAGATGAAAAACTATCATTGGGGGGCTGGTGAGATGGCTCAGGGGGTAAGAACACTGACTGTTCTTCTGAAGGTCATGAGTTCAAATCCCAGCAACCACATGATGGCTCACAACCACCCGTAATGAGATCTGACGCCCTCTTCTGGTGTAGCTGAAGACAGCTACAGTGTACTTACATATAATAATAAATAAATCTTAAAAACTATTATTGGATGATGTTGGTTGAAACAAGTGAAAATGTAAAAGTATGTTATTTATTATAAAATATAAAAATAAATGTCTGGGATGTGGTGGTGCACACTTTCAAATACAGCAGCTAGGAGTCAGAGGCAGGTGGATCTCTGAGTTTGAGGCCATTCTAGTCTATAGATAGTCTACAGGATGACCTACAGGTTACACATAGAAGTGTATCTCAACCCCCTCAAAAGATAAAAGTATAAGTTAAAAATTATAATGTGAATTAAGCCAGCCACACTCCATTCTGCTGATCTTCAAGGAGACATGGTAAAACGGTGTGGTGCTCCGGTGAAAGGGCTCAGAGAAACGGGCAGGGGTTGCTTGTTTCCTTCTAACAGAGCAGAATGTTCTGCTGCAAAGTGAGAGATTCACACTTTAATACTGGTGCCACGGGTTAAAGGTGAGGACCAGGCAACAAGCCAAGTATTTACCCGTGTGAGCGTGAGCAGGGTTATAAGGGCAGAATGTGACGAAGCAAACCGTCTCCCCTCTGCTGGCCCAGCATGAGTCTGTTTGCACTTGTCACACTTGTGTCTGTAGTGGCTTCTGTTATGCCTGTGCCACTATGTCCCCACTCAATAGCCGTTGGTTTCTTAGGAAATATGAGAACTTAGCCCATTGAGAGATGAATACCTTGTCTCCCTCTGCCTCGTTTCTTTAGCGGGGTGGTTTGGTTTTTATTCAGTGAAAAACAGGGTCTCACTGTGTAGCCCTAGCTGATCTGAAACTTAATAATAAACCAGGGTAGCCCCAAGAGCACGACTTTTGTTTGTCCATTGTGTTGAAATTCTATGTAATACTCTTAGCACCCGTAGTTCTTGAATCAGTTGTCTTATTGATTTCCAAACCTTTCTTTCCAACTTGTTTCTGAGCTCATGTTGACTGTGCCATTACTATTTAATTATTTATTACACTTAATTTGTGTGAGTGTATCTGTAGTGTTTGTGTCTGTGTGCATGTGTGTAATGGCCAGAGGGGTACATCAAGTGCGCTGCTCTGTCACTTTCACTGTTAATTCTTTGACACAGGATCTCTCACTGAATGGAGAACTAGGTTGTTGACTGGCAAGCCCCCTTGATCTCCTGTCTGTGCCTGCCACAGTGTTGGGCTCACATGCGGTTATATCCATTTTTTATGTAAATCTGCATTTCTTGTCCGTGGGCACCAAGAGCTCTTTTACCCTCTCAGCCTCTCCCCAGCTCTGTGTTGTGACTTTTATTTACACTGTGGATGCTTAGAATACTAACTTCCTGTTTTGTAACTGTGGTAAATTCTTCAGCCTTCTATGCTTTGGTGATAGAATGATTCTAAATATAGAAAAACAATAGGGCTCATATTATTATAACTTTTCAATACCTTGGTGGGGGAAATCTTTTTAATATCCTGCTTTGGAGGACAGAAACGACTGACTCTGTACCTTTGCCATAGGCTGTTTCACCTTGGTTTATGTGATGCTACTCCGTAAATGCATTCATTTATGTCACACAGTTCTGGCTCTTACTTAGCCACTGGGCACCCTGCAAAGGCTCAGAGGGCTTGTGAAGCAATCCCAGGATTTGGTTTTGGGGCTGGGCTGGATCCTGCAGAGCTGTTCTAATGGGCCATTGGAGGGGAAGGATTGAAGCTACTGACTCTGGCTGGCTTGTCATTTAAAACTGATAGAATTTTGAAGGTTTGAGCACCCTCCTCCCTATATCCCTATATTCTACTTTTCTAGACATTTCTTTCCAAGCTTTTGCTTGCTGAGGACGTTCTGCATTCTGAAGTTTGGGACAAGACTTTGTTACATGAGGGACACAATGACAAGATCCATGCAGTTAAATTAATTTCCCCCCTAAAGCTTTAATTGTTTGAGTGGTTGTCTGCATATCTGTATGCACACGATATGTGTGCCTGATTCTCATGGAAGCCAGAGGAGGGTGTCTGACACCCCCCCTCCCCCCCCAGGTAATGGAACTACAGATGGTTATAAGCCAGGTTGGTGCTGGGAACTGAGCCCAGGTCCTCTGGAAGAGCAGCAAGTGCTCAACTGCTGAACTGTGTCTCAGATTAATTTTTTAGAACACTTTTGTCTCTTCCTGCAGAAGCTAACTAGGGGAGATGACTCTGTCTGGATACTGCTGCTGTTTGGTTCTCCCATTCTCCTTCTTACAAGCAAAGCTTGAATGTCCATTATTGTATGGATGTGAATGCACACACACTCACACACACACACACACACACACACACACACTCACACACACACACACACACACACACACACGCTCACACACACACAAGCATACATGCTTGCGTGCGCATGTTCTCTCTCACCGACTGTAGAGAAGGCAAACATCATATTACTACAATGCAAACTGAAATAAATGAAGACCAGAGAGGCCAAGCAAACCTGGCTCTAGTCACTCAGTCTTCATGCTGCTGAGTATGAAGCTCAGGGCTACTGCCAGCCTAACTTTCTCCTCTGACCCTAACATCGAGTGTGCATTGTATGCTGTAGATTGTTCCAGAATTTCTGGAATTATAAGAAAGGTGAAGGATGGGAGCAGATTTTACCTGAGTCCCCGCTTGCAAATGAGAGAAGAGAGAGGGACAGAGTACAAGCAGGAGGCTTCACATCTAGATGTAGGATGTATCCCACTCAGAAGTACATGTTAGCTGCGCAGTTGTGTTGAAAATTTATTCTTGAGGGACTGTGGTATTTATACTAGAAGGCTTCGGAATGTCTTCTGTTTTATAAAATTGACTGTAAAACAGTGACCTTTTAAAAAAAATAATACTTTTTAATCTTTGGGACTTTCATATTTTGCACGCTGCTTCTTCCCTCCAGTTCCTCCCAAACTTCCCCCAAAATGCCAAGCTTCACCCTGACTTCACTAATTGCCTTTTCTTCCTTTTTAGCTAATAACTTACTGAGTCCAATTACCACTGCCCATGTGGGCATGGATGAGGGGCTGGGACTTCCTCTCCCTCAGTCATCAACTGCCAAAAGTTCCTGAGCTAGGGGTGCACAGTCTCACGATCCCTCCCCCCCCACATCACTCTGGAATTTTGGCTGGCTTGATCTTGTGTGGGTAACCATAGTTGCAGTGTGCTCGTGAGTGTAACAGCCATGCTATATGTCCAGAAGGCAGCAGTTCACAGCTCTGCTCCCCGTTCTTCTGGCTCTCCCATTCTTTCCACCCCCTCTCTCATGATGTTCTCTGAGCCTTGGGCCAGGAGTTTAGATGTCTGCACTCAGCACACGACCCTCCTGATAGCTATTGTCAGTGACTAGCATCAATGTTTAAGCTCAAGGACGGACACACACGCTGAAGAGCTGGCTGCTTTTCAGTCTGTGCTCCCCCTTGCCTTTCAGATGTAAGAGTAGCCACACCTTCACCCAGATTTCCCCAGGGACTGTTAAAGATCCACCTTCTCTATTCTGAATGGAGTCTTTACTCCAAGACACATGACATGCTGTCTGTAAACAGTGAACCCAAAGTGGCACTGCTTTTATTCTCCAGGGATTTCTGGTATTGACTGTTTCCAAGTTTTTGCTAAAGAAATGTTTACATGTTCTGCCCCCCCCCCCTTTTTCAGACTGATGGTAGAGTTTGACTTCCTGTAATTTTTGTGAAGGAAGAATGTGGTAGTAGTTGGAGGTGATCTGGTCCAGAGAAGGAGAAAACATGTCATTTCTGAGAGTAGACATCTAAAACTTTGTGTGGAACAGATTTTAATATGACCTTTCTGATCCAGGTTAGTAAGGAGTTAGACTTGTATACATCTCGCCTTGGTTTTTGGCACCTTAGCCCTTGAGGTGGCAGGCGCTCTCTTTGACGTCTCCCGGTTTTCGTCTCCTGGTGTACTGTGTACGTGCTGGTGTTAAGGGATTCCTACCATATCAATATGTTGAATGTTCCAAATGTCCTAAACTACCCAACTTGGCCAGGCCCCTATATTTAGTGTCCTCTGTTTGCAGGGGTTTATTCTGCTTGGTCACTTAGAGGGTTTTTTTTTCTCTTTCATTTGCTTATTTCTTATTTTTCAAAGTATGGAATTCTGTGCTTTGTTTCAGACCCAATGTCTGTGGATCTCGTTATAATGCATACTGTTGTCCTGGATGGAAAACCTTACCTGGTGGAAATCAGTGCATTGTTCGTAAGTAACAGATAACCCGTCACTCCAATGCTCTCCTGGCTTTTGTTTCGTGCTGATACTTGCTACTGAATACTATGAACGCGGTTATAGCTCAGCCTTCTGGAGATAAGAGTTTCCTATTTTTTTCTGAATCCCATTTGGGAAACACAATAACTTTCCAAAGCACTGCCCTTTTTTAATCAGGGATTTCCTTTAGAACAGTTCTAAATCTTCGGAATGGAGCCATGGGGACTCTTTGATTACAGTTGTGTGCTGTTTGCACATGTTGCTCCTGGCTGCATAGACTAGTGTAATCATGCTAATGGGGTTTTGAACAAGAGCTTCTCATTGCTGACTTCCTCGTTATAATTTCTCCCTGTTTGGCTGTAATATGCCTGGGCCTCCCCAAACATTAAATTTGAGGCAAAAGGCAGGTCTTGGATAAAGAGCAAAGGCAGGGACTTATTTTAATGATCAGAGTCACGGCTGGCTGTGGCAGTGCACACCACCACCTCAGAACTCCAGGAGTTAAGACAAGAGGATCAAGAGCTTGAGGTCAGCTTGAGCTACTTACTGAGACCATGTCTCTAGAAAGACCTAGGCATGGTGTTATACACTTTAATTCTAGCACCTGAGAGGCAGAGAAGGTTGGATCTCTATAAGTTTGAGGATAGCCTGGTCTATATAGTGAGTTCCAGGCCAGCCAGGGCTATACAGAGAGATCTTGTTTAATCATATGCACATATACACCGAGAATAAAGAAAAAAAATTACTAATGGGGTAGGGATGATGGATGGCATTCAGAATTTTCCAAAGGAGCTTGACAGCAGAATCTTTCCTCCTGGTTCTTTGGGATTCTCTGGAATATTTTCATTAGGCATCAAAATAAATGTTGCTGTAAGTCTATGATCTCTCATCGGGGAACAGTGTGTCATTTATCTATGAAACCACTTACCATGTCTCAGTGTGCATTCTACTCTGTTTATTATTTTAGCCCTTTTCATCATGTTTGCCTCTTACAGGCTCTTGAGGAGTTCTGGTAAAGGATCATGCTGAGTCTAACAAGTAGTGATCCGGCCTTAGTTTGCTGAGAACTACAACTCACCTGTCATTTAATTCGCTCTTCAAGGACACTAGCGGAGCCCTTGGCTCTGGGTGACACTGGCAGTGTGACCGCCTCTGTGATTTGGAGACTCAGCTCTAAGTGGTGGATTCCGGATTCCCCCCTCAGGCTACCAGTCTAATTCGGAGCCAACTGACAATTAAATGTTTACAATAAAATCATCTGCCAAGAGTTCGGTTATAAGATTTCCATTATTAAATTATAAATTAATATAAGAACAGAGTTCTCATGAGGGTTTTATTTGTTTGGTTTTCTCTTCATAGCCTGGCCAGGGACTTTGAGCGATTGGGTCCTGTTGAATAAGAGAAAGGCAGAGAACTACCAATATCAATAAAGGAGTTACTGTTTTCAAACTAGAGTTTCTTTACTCTGGTAGGCCAGCTTTGTAAATGAATACAGGAGAGGCAGTGGGCCAGGGCCCTCACCTGAGCTCTGAGTCCCTGTGCCTAACTGTGTGCTGAGGAACTCTGTGCTGACAGACTTCTGATTTGATTTGCAGCCATTTGCCGGCATTCCTGTGGGGATGGATTCTGCTCGAGGCCAAATATGTGCACTTGCCCGTCTGGTCAGATATCGCCTTCCTGTGGCTCCAGATCCAGTGAGTCTAACATGTCATTATAGACAATATTATTTTATGTGGTTATGCCCTATTTTCTCCTAAATTTGCTGTTAGTTTTTTTTTTCTTTGCCTGCAATACATTTTCCCCCACACCACCCCCTACTAGAAATCTGCCTTCTTCACTTCGCCTGGAATTCTTGGAAAGACATTCCTGGATCTAGCCTCCCACTGCTTTACTCTTTATATGGAAATTGCCTATGGAGCGTAGTTACTAGGAAGAGCATAAAGACCATCACCTTCAAAGTCAGTATAGCCCTGTCCTTCTCTGTATCTTTAATAGAAGCCCTGGGAAAAAGTGTTCACAGAAATGATCATAGAGCCAGGCAGTGGTGGTGCACGCCTTTAATCCCAGCACTTGGGAGGCAGAGGCAAGAAGATTTCTGAGTTTGAGGCCAGCTTGGTCTACAGAGTGAATTCCAGGGCAGCCAGGGCTCTACAGAGAAACCCTGTCTCGGACGGGGGCGGGGGGGGGGAGAAAGAAAGAAAGAAAGAAAGAAAGAAAGAAAAGAAAGCAAGAAATGATCATAGAATAAATTGGTTTTGGCTCCAGAAAACTAGCTTTTTTTGCTTTGTGCTACCAAAATATAAAACTGATCTGATGAAAAACTTATTGGAAACTCAAGACACTTGCCTTTCCACCAGGAAACCATGAGACTCAGTGACATACAGACATGATGACATACAGACATAAGACATGCTGTTTATTCTGTATGGCCACATAAACGCCCACAGTTCATACTAGACAGCCACTGCCTTCTGGTTTTACTGTGGTTTTTTTTTTTTTTCTTTAAGTGTGGTATCCAAAGTATTGAAATGGGGGAAATGTGGGGGCTGGGAGGCGAGTCCTTTCTTAGTTGTTTAAAAAGCTACAGTTCACGTCTGTATAAACAGTCCTCAATATCCCAACTGCTGCCAAGGCAAAACAAGTGTGTATTCCTATTTCCCTTCCAGTTTCTGGGAGAGAAAATGCACCCCCTTACTGCTATTCCATATTGGATGGGATTTTCAGAGTCACTGGTGTGGGGCAAGTGTGTTGCTTTTTGTCTGGTACAAGGAGAGACTGAAGTGCACCAAGGTTACCTGTCTGCTGGGAGGCCTCACATCGAGTTGTAGCTTTTATGGGCCCAGTGCCTGGCTCCAGTGAATTGTCTGGTATAGCAGATCTTCTTAGTGTCCACTCATGTCCCTTAGCATATGAAGTTGGCTCATAGGGGAGCACATGAAGTCGGCCTGAGAGCTTGGCCAACATTTTTCTGTCCAGAGTAGAGGAAGTGGGGAGTGCTGCTGGGTCAGTGGACACAGATGCAGCTTTCCACCAGTGACAGATAGACTAGCTCTGAGGCTTCTGTGTTCCCAGCTTGTATAGCTTTGAAATTTGTTCTGCACTGCTTCCTAAAATTCCTGACCAGAACTCAGCCTCAGCCCATAGTTCACTTCCTGGAGTCACTCACAAGCAAACTGTGTTTGCTGAAATTGTTGTCTCAGAGTCTACTTCTGATGGAACTCAAGTAAAGCTGGCCTAATACTAAATAAAGCTCGTTGTAGATCAGGATAGAAATTTCCCCATGGCCTGGGACTCTTACTTCACACACTGAGCATGGCATACTAGATTTCAGCTTGGTTTTACATATGCACGAGCTGACTCTACCCATTAAAGGAACCCAAGCTGGAGGAACAGAAAGAGACAACCAAGTCAACTGGCCATTTCAGGAACATGCAGGGCATCTCTATGTGTACCCCAAAGACCCCAGATTGCCACCGAGGAGAGACAGCCTCAGTATTGGAATGAGCAAAGTTATCAAAATGGGAACAAAAACCATTCTCTAAGACTGACCTCTCTTTTTTTATTATTATTATTTTTTCACTTTTTGATTTGTTTATTATTTTATTTATTTACAGTCTAGCCATTGCCCTGTCCTGGTCCCCCCCTCCCACAGTTCCTCATCCCATTCTTCCTCCCCCTTGCCTCCGAGAGAATTCTCTCCCACCCAACCAGGCATCCCTCTTCCCTGGAGCCTCAAGTCTTTTGAGGATTAGGTGCATCTTCTCTCACTGCGGCCAGACTGGGCAGTCCTAGGCTACATATGTGAAGGGGGCCTCAGATTAGCCTTGCCTGGTTAGTGGCTCAGTCTCTGGGAGCTCCCAAGGGTCTGGGTGGGTTAGTTGAGAATACTGGTTTTCCTATGGGGTTGCCCTCCTCTTCAGCTTCTTCAATCCTTTCCCTAATTCAACCACAAGAGTCTCTGACTTCAGTCCAATGGTTGGGTGTAAGTATCTGTATCTGTCTCAGTCAGTTGCTGGTAGGGCCTCTCAGAGGACAGCCATGCCAGGCTCCCATCTGTAAGCACATCACAGCATCAGTAATGTCAGGCCTTGGTGCCCCACTCCCATGAGATAGATCCCAAATTGAGCCTGTCACTGGACAGCCTTTTCTTTAGTCTCTTTTCCATTTTTGTCCCTGCAGTTCTTTTAGACTGGAATAATTCTGGGTCAGAAATTTTGACTGTGGGTTGGTAACACTGTCTCTCCACTTGAGGCTAGACTGGCCTCTCTTATCTTATGGTTACTTTAAGGGAAGAAAGTCACAGCTGAATGTCCAGATAGAAAGATGTTTGTTTGTTTGTTTTTTGAGAAAGGGTTTCTCTGTGTAGCCCTGGCTGTCCTGGAACTCACTCTATAGACCAGGCTGGCCTTGAACTCAGAAATCTGCCTGCCTCCGCCTCCCAAGTACTGGGATTAAAGGCGTGCACCACCACCACCCCGTGATAACGTGAATGCTCAAGACTTGGTCTGTAAGGAAAAACCATGAGATGTGGACAGGATTTTACAGGCCAGAGATGATGCCTGTGTGGTCCTGTTAGGCTTCAAACTAGCCACGAGGTTGGAAGAAGTATGTCAGTAAGATCCTAGGCCAGACATAAGCTAGAAGTTTGAGTGTAGGTGTTCTGGGTGGTGCTTTCTGGAAGGTTTGGATCTATCTGTGGTGCTTGGGCTTTGGGCAAAGCCAGCCCCAGAACCGAGTGTAGATTAGAAGAGTGTATAGAAACACTATTACCTTGTCAAGACCATTAAGGTATATGAAGTCTTAAAAACTATTGGCTTCAACTCTTAGAATTAACATTGTCTTAAGAGCTTGAAAAAAAATTTAAAGTTGTCAATATTTAAAAAAATTAAGTGTAGCTGAAAAAAGCCAAAGTCCCTTACTGGTTTTTTGAAATCATGTTTATGGATTAGTTGTGCTGTGTGACAGAGGCATGATCATCCTGTAAAAGTCGTCAGTGTTTGTGGATCGCTTGATAACTCTCCTGCTAATGGGAAACATCCATCAGTGAGATATTTTTATACAAATACCTGTTCTGCTAAAAGGGGCCAGTTTCCAGGGCATCTAAGCTTTTGGCCCTGTGACAGAACTCTGTCATCTACACTTGCAGGCTGCAGGTTGGGCAGGTCTGATTTCCATCACTTTTTTTTTACTCCATCCTATGAAAAAAAATCTCTAATATGTGATGGAGGATGAAGGGTTGTGGCTCTCTGACCTCTTATTGTTCTGGTGTGATGGAGGAAAGGCTGGACGGAAGCTGCTCTTGCGGGTGGCGTTTGACTTGAATGGCCCATGAAACCTAAACGGGGAGGCATCTCTCTACAAGTTTCAAACTCCAGCTGGCAATTCTCGTGGGACCAGAAAGATCCAGCTTCCCTTAGACCTGGAAGGGCTCTGGCCACTGGACACTTAGGCTCAGGACCCAAAGAAAGATTTGATAGACAGAGTGAGAGCTGGGGTTTTTGTTTGTTTGTTTTCCTTCTGGATTTTAATTCCAGTTCTCTTTAGGACTCTACTTAAGTTTCTGAGTCCATGGTTGGATCGTGAGCAATTTTACTTCTTATAAAGTCCTAGCATGTTTATTAAATGAGTTTACAACCCTCCTTAAGTATGTATGAACACATATTAGCTTGTAATACTAGGATGAAGAGGTGTTTCAGGGGCTGGAGAGATGACACAGCAGTTACGAGCACTTGTTGCTCTTGCAGAGGACCCGTGTTCAGTTCTCAGCATCTATAACAATAACTCACAACCACCTGTAACTCCTGCTCCATGGGCTCTGGCACCTTCTCCTGGCCCCTGTGGTACAGGCAAAATACTCACATAAATTTAAAAACAGGAAGGAAGGAAGGAAGGAAGGAAGAAAGGAAGGAAGGAAGGAAGGAAAGAAGGGAGGGAGGGAGGGAGGAAGGAAGGGAAGAAGGGAAGAATAGAGGAAGGAAAGAAAGAGAGGAAAGGAGGGAGGTAGGGAGGAAAAAAGGAGGGAAGAAGGAAGGGAGGGAAGGTGATTTAGAGGGCTGGAGACTTGGCTCAGTGGCTGGGGCTCTGGCTGCTCTGCAGAAGGACCCGGGTTCTTTTCTCACTGCTCTCACAAGGTGGCTCACAACTCTCAGTAAGCTCGCCTCCAGGTGATTTGAAACCTTCTTCTGGGCTCCTAAGGCACCCACACACATACGGCAGGCACTCACCCAGACACACACACACACACACACACACACACACACACACACACAC
>JADRCD010232552.1:0-15180 GCA_019843815.1 Montemys delectorum
CACACACACACACACACACACACACACACACACTCCGTCCTATATGAACATGCACAAACAACACAATCAACAGCAGAGGGTGCTCAGTCATTGTTGAGTGACTGCCTGTTTCTTTGAAGTCGTGGTACTGCAGAGGCTTGAATAAGGCAGACGGAGCCTTTCAGCTCTGGGCAAGTGTGTGCACTAGGACTTGCGCTTACTGGGAAGATGGAAAGGCCAGTCAGTGTCTTAACCACGTCACTGGCCTAGTTGGAACCATGAGTGCATTCTCCTGATCATCTCTCATGTGCCTAGTCTCTGAGGCAGGAGAGAGCCTAGAAACTAGGTTGATGGCTTCTCCTTGGGATTTACCACCCTGTCAGCAGGTGGTTGTTTCTTGAAAGTTCCCCCAATCACTTTTCTTTTTGTCCTTTTCCTCTTCCTCTTTCTCCTCTTCCTCCTCCTCCTCTTCTTCCTCATTCACTTCCATTCTCCCATGCATTCACAGCAGTCTGTACAGCCCCAACCCCTACTCACTTCGTTGCTTGCAGTTGGGCCAACCCTCTCTTTTTCTAACATGTGTTGTAGGCCTCCTCAATTATTATCACTTCAGATTTTCTGTTTGTCTTCCATCGACTTAGGTCATTCAGACCACAATAACAAATGATCACAGACGAGGCCATTTATAAACAACAGAAATTAATTTCTCCCAGTTTTTGAGCCTGGAGATGGGAGATTGTGGCGCCAACAGATTATAGGTGTTTGGTGCTGTTCTCTTGTGGCCTTACATTCCTGAAGGTCCTCTTCTACAAGGGCATCAGTCCCTTGCAGGACTGCTACAAAGACACTCCTCCTCTAACCCACTGCAGCTAGGCTCCAGCGTATGAATGCGGGAAGGGCCCAAGCAGCCCTGTTCACCCTTTCTTTGCCTTTCCCTCCAAGCGAAGGCATATCCTCCACCCAGACTCTTATTTTGTCCCCTCTTATTTAAGCAATGACAATAGTTTTCCATCCTACATAATGGATTTCTTCACTTTTAATGATTGTTTTTACTATATTTATTTATGTGTGTGCACAAATGCCACACTGTCCATGAGGAAAACTGAGGACAATTTGTGGGAATCAGTTCTCTTCCTATCATGAGTATTCTAAGGACTGAATTCAAATTGTCAGGCTCGGTGGCATACCTGCTGAGTCACTGCATCAGCCCAGGATTTCATTCCTTAATTTACCTTGTTTTGCTTTACCTATTACCTTATTTTTAGTTTTTCCTTACATACATAAACAAAATCTGCTGCCAACAAAGCCTGACCTTAACTTTGTTTCAAATTTCTTTGTTTGAGATGGGTTCTCATACTGTAGCCCAGGCTAGCCTTGAACTCAGGCTTCCTCTGCCTCAGTGTCCTAAGTACTGGGAATAGAGGTGGGTGACATTATGCCTGGCTCCACTTGACTTTTGTAACCTCTACTGGCTCCCTTGTTTTCTCCATGCCTGTTGACGATTCCCAGCTCCACTAATTCTGACATGGAATGTCGGGGCTCTTCTGTCCCTTCTCTTTTCCTCTTCCCAACTCACACTCTTCCCTTTGGTTCTAATCACTGTTGTGTGGGGGTCAGTTTTCATATCTGATCTCTCCCTGCTTTCTAAGCTTGGCAAGCTCACTAGAGCACCTAACTCAACTCTCAGGTTCAAAACAGTACTCACAACTGCCTTTTCACACCTCGAATCCACTCCTCCCTCATGTCAGATGCCATGACTACTAATGATGAGCACTCTCCTCTTTCAACTTTGACATATAAAAACTCTGTCCCATCATTTTCCTCACCAACCCACCTGAGTGGCAGTAAACTGAATAGCTTTTGCTTTTGGGATTGGAAGTAAACCCCCTCCCCCATTCTGTCTACTCGTTTCTATGGTGACAACAGTCTTTTAGTCAGGGCCTCTTGGTCTCTAGCAGGACTGGTTTGTCCTTCCCTAGATTAGCTCTCTCACTTCCTCTTTTGCATTTCACCTCACAGCCCAGCGTTTGCAAAGAGCTGGATCCTATCTGTTCCATAAGGCTCGGTTCGGGGTTAATGTCTTCCACCAAGCCTTCTCTGGTCGCTTTAGCTGGCTTCTTCTGCTACTTCCCAAATAAACAACAGTATTTTTAATTCCCTGATTATCTGTTCTTACATCACAGCATTTAGCTCATTCTGGTGTGTGCGTTAATTTTGTACACCCATTCTCCTTTTAGCAACGCAGCAAGCATTTTGAGGATAGCAACTACATTTGTTTTTGTCTCTGTCTGCATCATAGCACACAATGCAATTTGTTTATCATCCAGTTGTCTAATGAACTTGCTTGAGTGACTCATATTTTTGATGCAGAGTGAGCGAGACGTAAAACTCGTTCTCTGGGCAATCACAGACCACTGTGGAAAATAGACAGATACAGAAAGAATTACAATGCAGTTAGTCAGTCTAGCCACAAGTCTGAAATGAATGTCTGCCCCATGCCACCTGCCCTTTGAGATGCCAGGGAACAAAACAAGCCACTTCTTTCTTTTCTTGGAACTTAAATTCTAGTTTTGGGAGAGACTCAATAAACACGTAAACTAGAGGCTCATAGATCTGGCTGCACATTAGAAATCACAAGGGGTACTTTGAAGGAAAAAAATAAAAAAGCTCTGTACCAGCTTTACCCCAGACTATGAAATTAAAGTTACCCAGAATTGGGAACCACAGGCAAAGACAAATCACAATACAAGAAAATATCAGCTGCCACTGTGTGTTGTGTTAGATAAATGGGGTGATGGTTGGATACATGATGGTGGGGATTTAGTGTTCTTTCTTTTCCTTTCCTTTCCTTTCCTTTCCTTTTTCTTTTTTTCTTTTCTTTTCTTTTTTTGTTTTTTCAAGACAGGGTTTCTCTGTATAGCCCTGGCTGTCCTGGAACTCACTCTGTAGACTAGGCTGGCCTGGAACTCAGAAATCTGCCTGCCTCTGCCTCTGCTTCCCAAGTGCTGGGATTAAAGGCATGCACCACCACTGCCTGGCTTCCTTTTCTTTTCTTTTCTTTTTTCTTTTCTCTTTCTTTCTTTCTCTCTCTCTTTCTTTCTTTCTTTCTTTCTTTCTTTCTTTCTTTCTTTCTTTCTTTTGTTCTCTCTCTCTCTCTCTCTCTCTCTCTCTCTCTCTTTCTTTCTTTCTTTTTTTTTTTTGTACTCCCAGAAGGCTTCTAGGAGGTCACACTGTGGGTGAGACCTTCGATGCTAAGCACTGATGTCAGGTATGTGAAGGATTTACAGAGTGTTTCCAGCAGAAAGTACAAGTACCTGTCTGAAGTCAGGCTGAGGTGAAGGCCCAGAGGCACTGTGCCTTCCTCCCACATAGGCAGGATGACCTGCAGACTCTCTTCTACTGGAAGCAGCTTTTCAGTCAACCCAGACAGGCTCCAGGCAGAATGCTTGGCTACTCCGCTGAGTATTTGGCCTGGGCTAGATTTTATTTAGATCAAATTGATTTGCACAGTCAGGAAGACTTCTCCATTTAATTATAGATTTTTTTTTTCCTACGCTGCAATCAACTCAACAGGGCTTGTTGTCTGAAGTAAACACTATCCTTATTGTTTAAAATAACCTTAGATATATGATATTCATCTCTTAGATGAATAAAGAAGAGAAGCAATGATTTCTGCCCTTAATTGTGTTTGGGAGAAGAAGCAAAAACCCTTACAGAGGAGTCGTTCAAGCCACTCGGAGTAAAAGCACTCCCTCATATTAGAAGGGATGAACGGAGCCACCCTCAACAAGCCCATTGAGAACCAGCGTTTGACAAGCATTTGGTCTGTGCCCTAAACTTTATAATGTTACTGTTTTTCAATTCATCTTTAAATTAACGATGTGAAATGAACTTTTTTGTTTTTCTGCCAGAATATTTTGAGCTGCTGGTGAGGGTTTAAGCTGTTGCCTAAACGGAAACAATAGGAAATATACCTCAAGATCCAGAGTCTGTTACTGAGCAGTTGGGCAGTGTTCTTAAGGAGCTGAACTGTGACACCCTCAGCTCTTTTGCTCTCCAGGGCCAGCTCCCCTCAGTATGTGGCGATGCCTGCTAAAGTCCAAATAAGGGGCAGCACGGTGTCCACGGCACAGCTGAGGAGCCTAAGTTCCTCTCCTGAAGCTCCTTTGTGACAGTGTCTCACTCAGCATACTTCAGCTCATCATGTGGTCCAGGCTGGCCACAACCTGACAACACTCTTGCCCTAGGCTGGTAACCGCTGGGATTATAGGTCTGAGCCACGGCACCTGTCACTCATGCATCTCTTTCTAAAGCTTAAAGCAGCTTGTGTGGTCACCTGTGCACTGAAAAGGAATGGGCAGGGGTTTCTCAAGTACAAGGCTAGCCTGGGCTCCGTTGGGGAGTCAAGGACATCAGAAGCTATATGGACAGATAGCTCCTGTCTTAAGTAAAGGCTAGAGATGTGTCTCAATCATAGAGCTTGTATGCACAAGACCTCAGATGTGCTCCATAGCACTGTGAGAGGAAGAAGAAAGGAAGAAAGAAAAAGAAAAGAGGTCTCTCTAGCTGACCTTCCCTCCTGACTCACACATGACCAAGCAGAAGGAACCACTGTGATTGGCTGACTTGAAGCCTTGTTGCAGCCCAACCTCTGTGAAACATATGGTCACTAGACCCTGGAGAAAAGTCCACTTCTATTAACAAAACCAAAGAGTTATCCAGCCTCCAGGACAGCTGTCAATGTATTCTGCTATTATTAGTTCTATTTTGCAAGTGAAGGTACCAAGACTTGGGAAGATTAAATAGCTTCCCAAAATCACACAGCTTGATCTTAGTCGTTTCCCTGCATTTCTCTTTGAGAGCAATATGTGCTCGCACACATATCTACACACACACACACACACACACACACACACACACACACAGAGACACTCAGACACTCACCATTTATGTACATGCCCAAACTTGTTTTTGCTGGTGATGGTGATCTACACAGAATGAAGAAAGAGTCCCAAGTGAGGAAAATAGAAAGCTGAGGTAAGATAGGTAAAGAATAACCTTTGCAAGAGAATGGTACTGAAAGAAATTCAAGTCCTGTAAAGACAATAAGAAAAATACTCAGTTTAGACAATCAACCCTGCATGTCTGCAACACACACACACACACACACACACACACACACACACACACACACACGGAGACATATACATATATGTATATATACATATGTGCATAGTACACACACACATATATATGGGGACATCACATATATATGTATATATACATATATGTACAGTACACACACACACACACACACACACACACACACACACACACACAAATTGGTTCTCTGTGACTGGCCATGCAAATCAATTTGATTTAAATAAATTCAGCCTGGCCTGAGTATTGAACTCAAAGGCAAGGACTCCATTACTAGGGTCTGTCTAACTTAAATGAGAAGCCTGTTTTCCCCTACAGCATATATTTTGTTGATTACAGTGCCTGTAAGTGAGGCTTGAATGGTCTCTGGCATTTCTGATTACAAGCTACTTAGACAACAGGTTTCTACTCTTCACCTCTGGCGGGAAGTGTGTGCGTGGTTCTGTAGTGGGCGTGGTTCCGATAGTGGGTTGTGCTATGCTCTCCTCCCTCCTCCTTTCCACTCAGATATTGTAATCCGCAGGCAACTCATGCACTGCAGCAGTAGGGAAGAGGGGAGATTTCAGTGTTGTGACACGTTTCTGTGTGTTCTCATCCTAACAGACAGACAATGGTGGGGGTATGCTTTCTCTGCAGTCGATGGAGTGCCTCCTACTCTTACATTTGCATTTTCAAACAGGAAAGTAAAGTTAATTTCTAGGCTTTGCCAATAGAGCCCTGTTTAAGAAGGGTGTTCATCTGATCCGTGTTGAGCCATATTAATTACATAGGAACAAAAAAACCTCACTGCCATGTTTAAGGGGTTTCCCTGGAGTGAACTGATCTCTTGCCTTCTTCTTTTTTCTTTTTCTTTTTTAAGACTTTATGAATGTATTTAGGGAACGCTGATTCCCCAGGAGTATTATTTAATCATCTTATTACCTGTCTTCTATAATGTCTTAAAATAATCCAAAATACAGTCGTGTAGAAAAAGAAAAAGTGTGAATAGGCATTAAGTAGTTATAAGAGATTACTGTGGAGTCAGAATCACTCGAGAAAGTTGGTAAAAACTTTCTATGCCTCCGTCTCCTCATCTGATGGATATAAAGTACTTATCTGTCATATGCCTAAACTATATTAACTATTCCAGAAGTGGAGCTATTCCTAGAGGTGTCATATTGCTACCAACCTGAAGGACAGCCTCTTTTAGTTTAACCAAGGACTTCTAACCAATGTCTAGCAGAAGGAATTGTCTCATCCAGTGTTCATCACTGGAGTCGTCTAGTCAGCTGAAGAAGCCCGTTTCCCTGGCAGACAGCCCCCAATGCTCAGACTTAGTGAAGTCTTTATCTTAGATTCGAACTGTTTATCTAGGAGTTCACAGGCTTATCCATAATCACTTGCAGTTTTCCTTCCAACTCAAAATAGACTTACACTGTCGGAGCCTGTTTTTGTTAGGTATGGCCAGGTACCTGGCATTGGCTTGAGATAGACAAGCAGCCTGGAATATGTCATTTGTAATAAGAAGCTATAAGTATCATATGTGAACATATTCCCTGGCCGTTGGCAGTGGGGATGAGAGAGGGTACCAATGGCAGCCGCACTCTGAAGCTTGAATTTGAAAGTGAAGACAAGAGAGCTCTCTGCACTGATCAGCATTGTCTGTGGAATGAGACTGATAGACAGGTTTTGCTGTAGAGAAGGGCTGTGATCCTAGACCAGCCCCGCCCATCCTGACTGATAGTCCTTTGGTTTTTCCTTTAAACCATCGGAGTGGTTATTGGCATCGTTGCATAAAACATGTACCTAATTCTGAAGATAGTGGTTTTTAATGCCCATTTTGTAGCATTTGTGTGTATAAAATGTTACTGAGTGAGGAAGATAATTAGGTTTATATAAGTAATTTGTGTTTTATTTTTTATTTTTTTGAAATAAGGCTTAGTTCCACTTCTCACAGAGGAAATTGGTAGGCTAAAATGGTTAGCAGATCTTTCTTTGAGGGAGTCAGTAGTAGTACCAAAGTCAGACCTGGGGTGTTGATAGGTAAGGAGAGATGTATCCACAAGAACGCCTTCTTCAAAGTGCAGTGTTCAAAGAGCAGGTAAGAGTCAGGCCAGGCCTGAGCCTCTGTCTGGAACAGGTCTTCCTGAGCCCCATTGTCACGTTCCAGCTACAGACAATGATGCATAGTTTGTACAGGGCCTTAAATGTTTACTAAAAACATTTTTAAATGATGTTTATTAAATAGATAGGAGTCATTTTCATTTCTTTAAATGTCTGGGTTCTTTCATGTTCGAATTTTAAAAATAAACTATTTATTTGACTTGGAACATCATGTAGCTGGTTTTTGCTACTTTGTGGGTTCCTCTTTCTTTTACCCTTTTCCATCTCTTTCCTTCCACCCTTTCAACCCCCTAACACTAGATAGAAGAGAAAAGATAATAAAGAGGGAAGGAAAGAGATCCCTGAATAAAGTCGGGGGCTGGAAAGGGGTGACGTTATTGTTGGACTACTTCCTGCTGGTTAGGGGTGTTGAGATCCTTGGGGCAAGTTTGATCTTCATCATCGGGATATCTAATTTCTTCTTGTTTCTTCTTTACACACGACTACTTAACAAACTGTGACCAACAACCACCACCAACCAACCAACCAATAAACAACCAACCACCTAACACATCTCTCAGGGCCCTAACATTTATATATTCCCTCTGAAAAGCCCCCAAAGTTCCAAATGTTACACAATCACAAAAACTGTCTGCAGCTGGCAAAAATCACACCCCTGCTAGAGCACGAGGCAAATCATGGCCAGCTACTGTGGACAGTCTGAAGCAGCCCCACATCCCATACCTGGGGTTAAAATGAAAACACATTCTTATAATATTTCTGTGGTTTTTAAAGAAAACCAAAATTGTCATTACAATATCCATTTTAAAATACCTTGATACTAAGATTTCTAATTATTCTGTAACAGTTTGTGCTCCCGGATTTAAGTCATTTTGTTTGGTATTTCTTAATATTTTATTTCGCCTAATTATTTCACTTGAGTCTCTAAAACTACTTTATGGAATACTTAAATTATTTAGATAAGAAAGAGATTAATTATCTCCCATAGAAAAATTCAAATTAATTTCATTGTAAACCTGAGGTATAAATAGATTAATCTTGGAACAGAGGGAACTGGTTCATTTTCTTTCTACTTCTGTTTTCTCTCTCTGTCTCTCTCTCTCTCTCTCTCTCTCTCTCTCTCTCTCTGTTGTTTTTTCATTTTTAAGGAGAAAGGCCTGTTGATTTTATGGATCACTCCACATAGCAACAGATATACACATAAAAACCGAAAAATAAAAAAAAAAAACAAAAAACAAACAAAAAAAACCCTTTAAATGGATTTTATAAACCAGCCAGAAACCCGTGTGTCTGGGGCTTCTGGGGGAACAACCTGTGAGTCATTTTAACAAATACAGTCATAATCCCATAGTGCATGTGGTTTCCATGGTAATTAGGCCTTTTGAGCTGCCTTGCTTATGTTCCTGCCGAGGGAAGAAGGGGAGAAAAACTGTGAACTGTGAGCTTTGACTGTGAGCTTCAGCCTGCCTACTGTAGGGCAGAGTGTAGGGGTTTCCCTTGAAGATACTGGCACAGTCATCCTGGAGGGAAGTAGAGAGACTCTGGGACTAATGCCCTATTAGTGTTGGGGATTGCAGTTCGCAGGGGAGAAAAGAACTTCTCGGCACTCTCTGGGGGAAGGAAAGGACAAATGGCTTCTTTAGCTAATATATAATTACAGGTAAGTCTCTAAGGTCAACGTGATGAAATGCTTTGAGTGTCTGTGCACAGGGCTCTAATGATCTCCTGAAAGGCACCGAATACCTCTGGCATATCATTATTGCAGATTTAAATGATTCTCCCTGTACTACCCAGTTAGAGGTTGGTTTTACGTCTCTAATCTGACTGATACATGGACCTGTAGCTTTTCATTATTTATGGACTGGATTTGACTCCTTGATATTGGGCAACCATCTTATAATGCAGGCCCATGGGTCTCCAAGGAGACCACTAAAGTTACAGGAGTTCTGCTAAATCTGCCATTGCGCCTAAGGAAACAAAAGTCAAAGCACACACTTGTTTGATGGACATCCAAGACGTCCCCGGACTCACCCGGTTAGGGGAGTTTTGTAGAAGTCACTCCTTTCAATTCTATTGAAGGGGAAGCAGAGCCGTGAGCTGAAGGTATGAGGCCACACATAGAATTTTCCAGATTCACCTTCACTAGGCTGGGCATCCTCTCGTGTGTATGATTAGTAGGTATTGGCTAGAACTTTATTCTTTAGACCATGCCTCTTTAAGGCAGATTTTATTTGGGTCTATTAAAATTGAAATAAAGTGAAGTTACTTGATTTGTGCTCACTACAACATTTTTGGTTCTAAACTACATATCTATTTTATTCTCAAAAGTAGAAATAATTATTACCCAAATATTGTTCTAAATTTGATCGCCTTAACATTAGTAAATAAAGCTTTACCTAGGCCAGTAAGATGGCTTGAGGGGTAAAAGCATTTGCTGCTAAAAATGATGACCTGAATTGGACTCCTAGCTGGAAAGAGAACTGACTCTCAAGTTGTCCTCTGACTTTCTCACCTGTGCTGTGGTGTGCGTGTCCATATTCACACACTTACACACACACACACACACACACACACACACACACACTGGAAAACCTGCAAAATAAAAACATTTTTAAAACATAATAATAAACCTTGACTTAGTATTTTACTGGGCATCAAGGTAATTCATGGAGAGCATTAGAAATTTGGAAATAGTAATGTAAATTTTGAATAATGAAAGAAAGAATTGGCATCATTTATTAAGTTTGTTATTGGTTCAGGTAATTAATGTAGCAGGGACCTGATTTTACAGTGGCTAAAGGAAGTTAGAAAGTATTTATTTCTTTTTAATACAACAGCCCAGAGGTGAATGACCAAGGACTGGGTAGCTATGTTAAAGATCATTCAGGGGACCCAGCTCTTCTGCCAGGTTGTTCTTTTTGTGATCTGAGGTGGCTTGTTACAAAGGCCCAGCAGGAAGGGAGAAGGAGAAAGATGGACCCCAGCTTACATGTACTTCCTTTGCAGTTCTCCTATCAAACTCTGTTACATGCCTGCACACCTAGCAGCAAGGGAGGCTGGGAAAATGAACTTTTCTTAACATGTAGCCTTTCTCAAAACACCTTAGTCTTATGTACACACCCGATGTGCTTGCAGGATAAAACAGAGTACATTAAATAATAAAGATATTTTAATTAGTGCTAGGCTACTATCTAAAGAATGCTTGACTGCAACACTTTGCCACAAGATGTGGAAGTAATAAAAGGACTCAAGTAAGTGATGAAGAGGTAGGCAGCATATACAGTGTGGATACTTTGGGCAAAGGGATGACTAGTATCCTGGGCAGGACTGAGGGGATCAGAGTGGCATAATTTAAAACTTATGAATTATTCATCCCTGGAATTTTCCATTTTCCATGTATTAACATTTTCAGACTGCACAGTAACTAAAACCTAGAAGAACAAATTTTCAATAGGACTGCAGGATGTGCAAAGTTCTGCATTAGGAGGCCAGCTGACATTATACAGTGGGTAACATTCTGCATTGGTTTCTCTTAACTGTACCAGGTGCATTTCCCTCATTTAAATTCTTACATCCGGGCTGGGGATGAAGCTCACTGATAGAGGGCTTGCTTTGAATGTGCAATAGCCACCCTCCCCAACAACGACAACAAAGGCGCATACTCACTGTCGGTTCACCATGCAGGATTTCCTTTGCGTAGGAAGTTGTATTGTTGGTAATTGGGCTATTTCTTATGCCTTGGTAATAATTTTTGTCTACAGCCGTTGTTAGAATCAAGGAGTGGAATCACTAAAATGATGATTGAGAACAACATCTAAGTCCCTTGATAAATAGTACCAAGCTGTTTTCCAGAGACTTGTGCCAATTTATGCTATCAGCAATAATATATGAGCCCGCACCCCAGAGCACCTCACCCAGGCTTATTTTCTAAGTCCCATTTAGTCATTATTATCCCCAGGGTTCGTTCTCTGAAAATAGGTTGTTTTTTTTGCCCTTGGCTTGTTTTCTTTTCCTCTGCTGTCATTAATCACAAGATAATGATTTTCTTTTTTAATAACTTTGGCTCATTTAAAAACCACGTGACTCCTTCTAGCACTCTGAGAATACAGTTGATTGGGCGGAGATTAAAACCTGTGTGCCAGTCTCATCCAGTGTGAGATCTCTGGAGACACCGACGTTCATTTAGTCCTATGACCCAATGTGAAATTGACTTCCATCCTCAGTCACTGTCCTCTTGGTGGGAGATACCCTTTTGTTCTGAGGCCAAAAGGAAGTAGGAATCGGAAGACGCTCCCGCAAGGCGTTGGTGCTCTGAAGTTCTCCAAGAGAAAGGACGCTCCTTCTGGTGGGAAGCACAATTAGGCCAACTCAGATTGAATTCACAGGGGCATTAGTAGCAAAGAGTGCAGATGCCTGTAGACTTCAAAACAACCTGTGAAAGACAACAGGCCGAAAAGACCATTACAACCGCAGCTTACTTCCGTCTGTCCTTTTAAAGGGCCAGGTACCCACAGACTCTAGCTCTTCCTCCAACAGCTAGGGCAAGAGGAAGTACAGTCTTTGCTTTGGTCTTGGTGGGAACCAATTGGTTTAGGCCAGGAGGAGAGTTTAGGTACTTAGCTTCTGCCACCAAGTACAAGGTACTAAGTACTCCCAGGGTACTTAGCTTCTACCACCAAGAACTCTCTGCTTTGCTGGGGATCCTTGGTCCATCGTGTTCTCTTGGTGCGTGGCTGCTGGTGTGTGTGTGTGTGTGTGTGTGTGTGTGTGTACACGTGTGTACGCGCGCGCATATACAGTGAATTTCACCGAGCAAAGGGTTCCTAGTTCACATACTATGTACAGTTCTTAAAAAGAGCAAGTTCACAAAATATAGGTTCTGACATGGGCTGCCATTATCACCAGCCCTGGCCACAGAAGCGTTCATTTGCTCACTTAGCTCTTATACCTTTTGCTATTTCTCATTTTCTTAAAGTGTATTTTCTTCTTCTTTTCAAACAGTCAGATCTGCCAGGGAGCCTCAGGCCTTGAACTTTGATCAGGTAAGAATTCTAAAATCTTTCCTTCTAGTATCATCATGAACCTAAGTAGAACTTCAAAAGGGTCCATGAAAATACCAGTAATCTTGTAGACTAGGACATTGAAGTTTGTGATGCTCTTAGAAAACAACCAGCTATAACCTCTAACAATGTTGGTCTGGCTCTGGTATTTAAAGAAAATGTGAGTCTCTTTAGTGATAGTTAAAATTGATTTCACCCGCATTTGCCCTTATCTTCTAAAAAAAAAAAAAAAAAAAAAAAAAAAAAAAAAAAATCCAAGTCAAAAAGAAAAATCTGAGCTGGAGAACATTTGAAGTTGTTACCTTTATAATGGTGTCCCTGTGGTGCCAAAAGTGATTAAGGGATTTCAGACGTTATCATAACCTGTGCAAGACAGAGCCGCAGAGCAATTAGTTTGGAGAAGTAAGCCTTGATCTTAATGGATTGGTTATAGACAGTGCAAGAGCTTTTCCCTTAGCAGTAACCAGAACAAAAGGTCAGCTTAGGACTGGTGGGCTTCTTCTGGAAGACACTTAATTAACTTTGGAGATGAGTTAAAGCCGGTCAAAACTGGCTGCAGACTTGAAAGGCCCCACTATCCTGAGACAGTCAAAACTGTAGTTTGTAAATTCCTACCCAGATGTGGAGTTTCCATTAGTCAGTGGCTTGGGATTTTCACTCCACTTTAAAGTTCAACTTCATTATGAAAAATTTTAAGCATATGTCAAAGATGTAACAGTCACAAGAAATCCCCATGTCCTTATCATCCAGTGTCAGCAGCGGCCAACTCACAGCTCAGGGGTTGTGCCTTTCCACTTTCAGCCACTTCTTGCCTTTCTCTGTTGGACTGAACTGCATGGCCCCTTGAAGTTGGTGACTGGACTTTCCATTACTTATTTATGTAGGTGTCTAATGGCTATAGCAAAATGCTCATTAAAACAGAAAGCCTCGTAACCTGGCTTAGTCAATCACTTTCTAGAACTTGTCATCCATTTGTTTCTTCACACCACAACTGTATACTTAGCAGTTAGCAGGCACTAGACCTTCCTTCAGATAAGGGGGTCATTTTTTTTTCAACTCACAATAATGAAGCCCTTAAGATCATCAAATGAAGTTAACTATCAGAGACTGATAGCTAACCGATAGAATGAAAAGATGACATTCATCACACAACCTTAACAGTCAAATGTAGGCATTTGTCACACATCACAACATTCATCAGACAACCTTAACAGCCAAATGTAAGCATTTGACATATACCACAATTTTAGAAACGGTGGGAGGTTTATTTCTTAACTTAATATAGTGGGATTATAGAGACTACACACAAAACAAAACTCCCAACTTTCTATTAATCGGTTTTATTGTGAATGTTCTTCCAGTGAACTGTCCCCCTTTTAAGAAAAGCTCAGAGAGAGAGCAGGTGTGGACTCCAACTTAACAATTTTGCCTGCAGTGTAGGCAGCATGCCTGGTGTTTGCTATATAGTTAATAAAAGTGTTGAATTGAATGAACAAAAGTATGAATGCCAGATGCATGAGCCTGAGGATGAAAACCACACAGGCCACAGTGTTGCCAGTTGCATGGGGAGTAATAGTAGCAGGTCTCCCTTCTATCATCCTTAGATACTCCAACCCCCCAAGTCTGAAGTCTAAATCTAGGGCTGCTAGAGCATCAAAAAGTCCTGATTTTCCCAAGAGTGGAGGGGGTGGGAATAGAGTTTTCCTTTTTCCCTAGGACACAGGACTTTCAGAACTAAAACTTGGAGAATCCTAAGCATATCAGGATAGGGGGTTACCTTTAAAGGTCTAAGAAAATGACTGCAGTGGACATCGCTGTTATATTGATGAATTTTTAGGACATAAGTTTTAGTTGAACTAAATAGTTAAAACAGCTCCCAGGGTTTGGATTGAAAATAATGGAGAATCTATCTTATTTGGAAAAGCCTGTATTGATTTTCTCTGCATTCATGAGTTCTCAGCAGATTCAACCAAACATGGATAGAAAGATATTTTTTTTTTTTTTTTAGAAACCTTACTTCTGGTGGTAAGGAATGTACATCAGTAGATAGAATGCTTGCTTGAGATGCATGAAGCCCTGGGTTTGATCCTCAGCACCATGTAAAGCAAATGTAGTAGCACAGCCTACAATGGAAGCACTTGAGAGGTGGAGGCAGGAGGATTAGAAATTCAAGATCATCCTCAACTACACAGGGTATTCAAGGTCAGCCTGGGCTATGTGAGATCCTGTTTCAAAAACAAGCAACAAACAAACAAACAAACAAACAAAAAAAAAAGAAAAGAAAAAAAAAGAAAAGAAAAGAAAAAGAAAACACACCCCATTCCGTAGTGTGCATCTGCATGCCTTTTTCCTAGATGTTCCATTAACAATGTAGCCTAAGAACATTTTCATAGCACTTACAATGGGTTAGGCATTACAAGTAATTTAGAGAGAAGATGTATAAGGGTTATATGTAAATATTATGCCATTTGACAGAAGGAATTTGAGCAGCTACAGATTTTGGTATCCATGGGGGTCTTGGAGACAGTCCTTCATAGACGATGAACAAATCAGGATGGCTCGACACATGCAGACTTGACACAGTAACAACAAATGCCCAGGATGTGGAAGCACCAGCAATGTTTGTGAAATCACAAGGTCAATTATAAGTGGTTGCCTGCCCAGTTCATTCCCCAGTGGCAGTTGCTGCTTCCTGCATGCTGGCTCTGATAACGGAAGCTTTAAGAACTGTGTTAGTGAGGTAGCCAGGGGACCTCCCTGAATCTTCTTCAGCATGTCAGCATGTGTAGAGGTTATAATGCCCAAGTCTGCCACAGAGTTCTCTTAGCTTTAATCCTGTCTTTTGGATAATAAAAATCGAACATTCACCCCCCCCCCC
>JADRCD010232552.1:15580-26303 GCA_019843815.1 Montemys delectorum
CCCCCCCCCCCAAATAACCAGCATAGAGTATTTGTGAAGAAACAGGGCTTTGGAAGAGCTGGCAATGACTTGGATGTTACTGCATCTGCTAATGATACCTGCTCAGCCATCCATAGCAAAATCTAATAGCGAGAGATGCTCAGTGTCCCAGGGCATTACCTCTTGCTCTTCTTTGGCTTTTATTTGGAGCTTTGATCTCTCTAAACTATTAGGACTAAACAAATAAAATTGTAATTGTACTGGACAGAGCCATATGTTGGCTTCCTCAGGTAGGAATTTGAATTTTAAGACTTGGCAGGGTTTTGAGTTATTGTTGATTTTTGATTGATATTTTAAAATATGTTTCATCATTTTCCATCTTCCAAATTATGCTGCTTGATAGATCCAAGGAATTCCCTTCCTTTCATTCTCATAAATGATTTGACATCCTCGGTCATAAAGATAACTATATTTTTGAACAGGGATGCTGGTCAGCTTTGTGACTTTATTTGTTTAGTTATTTATTGTCTAGAGGTGGAAGGGTGCGTACATAGTATGTTTGTGTGTGTGTGTGTACACGAGCCGTGGCTTATGCAATGTGTCCCACCATGATTGTGTGGAGGTAAGAGGACAGTTAACAGGGATTGGTTCTCTCCTCCTACTATGTAGGTTTTAGGGATCGAATGCAGGTCATCAGGCTTTGCTGCAAACCCCATAACATGCTGAGCCATCAACCTGTCCCCAGAGTTGTGAATTACTTTGACTTTCTCATCAACCATATTTTGAATTTCTTCTTTCTAAGGCTTCTGATCCTCACTCTATCTGCTTGTCTGTCTATCATCTGTCTACCTGTCTATCACATCCATTATCCATCCATCCATCCATCTATCTATCTATCTATCTATCTATCTATCTATCTATCTATCTATCTATCTATCCATTTATTTATTTATTCATGCTTTGAGTTAGAGTTTCATTGTGTAGTCTTCCAAATGATGGGATTTTGGGTATGCACACCACACTTGGCAACTCAGGTTGGCAACCAAGCCCACCATAGGGCTAAGGATGTAGCTCACCCGTGGTAGAATCCTCCAGTGAGGTGTGCATTTGAGTCCTACTCTAGGAACAAATAAAGTGAACCAACAAACTGCCAAAACAGCAGCCAAACCCTCAGTCCTACGTCTGCTGGTATTTTTTGTAAATAAACAATAAGTTAAGCCAAGATTCTATTACTCTTTTCAAAAGAGAGATTAGAGAACACATGTAAATAAGAGATCCAAAAGACTTTTGTGCCTGGAAGGACATGGAGCTGACATTTGCACAATCGCTAAATGCTGTCCAATTACTTGCTTTAATGAAAGGTAAAGCATTTTACCTTGACTTTAAAAACTGACTAAAGTTCTAGAAGGGGGAAAAAAAGCTGCTTCCTCCTACCTTTAAGCTCTGGAAAAGATCTGCACCCATTGCATTGCACTCACGGTTAACGCCCAGCCTTTAATTACTGTCTGTTCTATTCATTACTGGGAGAAGACATTAGCCTCAGAGCCATGGTGGCACTGAGTGTGGAGCTGATGAAGGTGGAAAGTGGAACATCTTGGTCCTAGACATTCTCATTGTTAAAATGTATCAGTTTTGTCACTGGGGTATCGACTGGTCTATCCTTGGCAAAGCTTATCACAACAGGACATTTTTAAAGTTTAACAATTTAAAGAGACTTGGGTTCCGTCCTCTAGTCCTGGGATAGAGTGCCTTTCAGCAGTGTTGGACACTCTCACTGTCATGCAGTACAGACTGTAATTGGAAACATGGAAGAAATCCAGATGTGACAATGTTAATGAAATGTGAACAAGATAGCATATTTCATATATAGAAATACCTTTTATTAAACTAGCTCCTTAGACACCCCAAGGACCATTAATTGATGGGGACTTCTTTCAAGGGATCATGAGCAAATTGGGCTTAATTAGGAAATCTTGGGGCTTGAAATTTCTGCCAGATTTAGAGATAACCATTTTAACCTTTCTACAGAGATGTAACTAGGCAACCAATATAGCATTTGGTTGGTCTCTGCACAGCATTCAAAGTATGTAGCTATTGCATCATATTTTTTTTAAAAAGAAATACTATTTAAATCTCTTCTTTAGCTTTGGCATATGCTGTCATATAACCTTTATTTTCTTTGAAAATATCACACACATCCCCAGGCTGGAATGTAGTGTGGTTCCTGGAAGGGCAGTGTTCCTGCTAATAAGACAGCATATGTACAGAAGAAATGATGCGGTTGGCAGTGGGCACAGGCTTTGTGCTTTATAACTGATGTTAAGATGCTAAGTGTCACTTTTAAAAAGCTGTAAAATGTTTTTTAAAAATTTATTAATCCTTTGTAATTTCATAGGATGCCTCTTGATCACAATCACCCCCTATTTCTCCCCTTAACTCCTTCCTCATCTACCCTACCAACCTAATCCCCCCAGTCTTTATCTTTTCTTGTTCTCTTCTTCTTTTTTAAATGAACCCATCAATTCCAATTAGTGCTGTCAAAACAGTCCTAGGTGTTAATCCATTCACTGGGGTGTGGTCACTGAGCCTACTAGGAGCCACACCCTAAAGAAAACCGGTCCTCTCCCAGAAGCATTCTGGCTCATTTAAGGATGGAATCTCAGTCCTTGCCCTTTCCTTGACTGGCTTGATCTTTGCAGGTCAAGGACAGGCAGTCATGGCTGCTGGGATTCATGAGTGCAGTTGCTTCGCCATGCTGAGAAGAAAGTTTTGCTTCAGTGCTCTCTTACCTCTGGCTCTTAGAATCTTTCTGCTTCGTCTCCTACTTTGCTGTCTGAACATTGGGCTATGATACGGATGTCAGTTGCGGTGGACCACTCCACTGACACTTGTTCTCTAAGTGTGGTCAGGTGTATGTTAACCAGTGTCCACTACACAAACTTTTGAGATGAGGTGTGAGAGCTGTACCAATCCATACCTAGAGGGATACAAACTTAGAGAGCCGTTTGATACTCTACTTAGCAAAACAGTAGTAGTAGATTCACCCCCGAGGCCCGTGAGCCCCCAACCATAGGCTATTGACCAGACTTGTAGTATGGGTCATGTGTTTTTCCTGTTCAACAAGACTTACAACCAAACAGAAAGTGGTTGGTTATTCTTGTAACACTTGTGCCATGATTGCACCCATGGGCAATTGCCACGTTGGTTGTCATTGCTGCAGTTCACAAGGTTCACAGGGGGGAATCCTTCCCTCAAACAGCCTTTAGAGCACCTTCCAGAGCTATGAAAGTTAGCCATTAGGAAGAAGCCAAGTTGGTCGGTACCAACTTGATTTCTCTGAGTCCTGTGACCGATGTGGGTGACGTCTCCAACAGTAGGGAGTAGGTATTACTTTTCATGAGGGAATGTGTAAAAGTTTAGACATCTATCCTCAGTAGGTAGAAATGAGCATTTTTTCCCACCATGATTAATGAAAAGAATATATGGTAGAGAATAAAACTAGGCTTTATTCTAATGAACGTGGTTTTACTGTACTGTATGTGTGGTATCTAGAAATACCAAATTTGATCAATAAGCAAGAGTTTACTGGAAGCATTTTATATCTCAAACATCCTCTAGGTAGGTATCGTGTTCCTTTTTTGGTTATAATCATGATTTAAATTTTTAATTAGCATTTTATTATTAAAATTTAAAGCATTAGAGATGGATGCTAATGAAAAGTAAGGGGTCTTCCTCCATTAGTTTCTAGCTTCACTGCTCAGAGGCAACTGAAGTGAACAGTTTCTGGTGTGTGTTCGAGACTTTTCCTGGCCTAGTTACTCTGTAGAGAGGAGGTGGGTGTGCTGAGTAGTACACGGCCATCTGTCCCTCAGCTCTTCTTCTAAGCTCAATTTTAAAAATGTGAAATGCTGTTTGGTCTCTCTTTTTCAAACGTGCCTTTAAAATGTTGCCAGGGCTGATATCATGTGGCCGATGGAGAGGACTGAGGACATGGAGGGCAACGGAAGAGTCAGTGTGCATAGCAACCAAGGAACAATTTTTAATGTTGTTTTCTGTAATCTTCGTATCACCAGGAGTACACGATGTCCCTGTATCCTTTGGGTGACCTGTGACAGAGGGAGCGACTGTTTATAGAAGAGGAAGCTATGGTACCCAGAGTTACACAGTTTGCTTGTGATCTTGAGGTCACATAGCTGATTAGGATCAGGACAGAACCAGAGTTTCACCGTGTCTTGGTCAGTGCTCTATTGCTATGTAGAAACACCAGGACCAAGGTTAACTCTTACAAAGGAAAACATTGAATTGGGGCTGGCTTACAGTTCAGAGGTTTAGTCCATTATAGTTATAGGTGGAAGTATAGTGGCATGCTGGCAGATATGGTGTTGGAGAAGGAGCTAAGAGTCCTACATCTGGATCCATAAGCAGCAGGAAGAGAGCCTCTGGGCCTGGCTCAAGCTTCTGAAATACCAAAGCCCACATCCCCAGTGACAGACTCCCTCCAACAAGACCACACCTTCCAATGCCACTCCCTAAACATTCAAACATGATTCTGTGGGAGCCATTCCTATTCACAGCACCACCAGCCTTAAACCAGAACACACTGATGTCTGAGAGGATGAGGTTGGCAACACTGCAGTGGGTCCTGAACTGACTGACTCAAAGGGACAGTGAGTTCTCAAGGAAGGCCTGGCTTACATGGTCATTCTGATTCTGCCACTGACAAGTTATTTAAGGCAGTGCAAACTGGGGGAGCCAGCTCTCTTCTTTTCATTTTTTCCCAGTTCTATCCCCATTTTATTTCTTTAGGGAATTCTGGGTGCAAGGTGAGACCTTAACCCAAATGGATAAAGCCATACTATTCCATCCCTACACCACAAGGGTTAGTTGAGAGGTTTTGTGTGTAGACAACATGGGGCAGAGAGTTCTTCTTTGGGATATCCGAAAGTCAAGTGGGGGTAGGGGGAGGCCTCATGTTTTCAGATGTTGAGGCAGTGGGAATGGTGCCTGGCTATGCTTCAGTCATGATGAAGGTGATGAAGGTGTTCAGAAGAAGATGAAGTCTGGGGAACAGAGAGAGAGAAAGAGAGAGAGAGAGAGAGAGAGAGAGAGAGAGAGAGAGAGAGAGAGAGAGAGAGAGAGAGTCAGGAAGCAAGGGGAGAAGGAAAAGAGGAGGAGAGAAAATGGAAAGAGTGGAGAGACCATGCAGGGAACAGAATGAGCTCCAGCATGCCTAGTAACAACCAGGCTCCAAGAATCCAGTCAGTGTGGGCCAACACATTTCCACTTTTTGTCTAATCTAATTCAAGTTGTTACTAGAGGAGTCCTGACTGACACCTCTGGGCTTCAGTTTTCTCACCCCTAAGCTGGGGTTATAATTGCCCTGACTATATCTGAGCTATTGTAAGCAACCATTGAGATAAAGAACAGGAAAGCGCTTTGTAAATTGTAGAATGTGACATACATGCAGGATGGCACTATTCCTTGATGTTACATTGAACAAAAATGAAATTTCCACTCCTTTGGAAAATAAGAAATGAGAGCTGGTGAGCCATCTGGTCTTAAGGAAGCTGCCAGAGTTTCCTAGTTTTTCTCCTCAGGCCTGATTTCAGAGTCCCTCAAGTTCTACTTGGCACCCACAATGAATGCCAAGAATAGACCTGAGTTAGTCTAGGATAGACCTCAATTAGTCCAATGGCTGTCTCCTCTCTCCCTCCTTCCCTTCTTTATCACCTATACCACATAAACATATCATCATATTAATACTTCAACATTTTAGCTTGTCATCCATAGAGCTTTACCAGTTTAAACTAAATAACATTTTGGCTTTATCAAAGAAAAATCTTCTTTGATAAATAAAGCTTAAAGCACCTACTCTCATTATATCTCTTTTAGAATGACACTGTGTAGGTACTTCTGGGAGTTGGAAGTTGGTAGTTTTGGGATTTAGATAGGCTCAGAATTCACCTTCTTCAAAGAGAATATCTTGCCAGAAGCTCAGCATCTTGAGATTATAATTTATTCATGATGTAAAGAGTCATATTTCAGTTTTATAGTATTTTTCACTATATATGATAATGTATCCCAATGAGAGAAAACAGATGGAGCCTCCACAAAATCATAGCTTTGCTGTTTCAGAAGTGTTTATTGTATTGAACATCCTTTTTTTTTTTTTTTTTTTTTAATGTTTGATAATTAGAACCTCCCCCAAAGTCATTTAAGGTCTCAGTCTGATATGAGATTGCTTACAAAAGGGTTGAAGTCAGCGTGGAAATACGATTTATAAATGTGAAGGAGAATGACCCATCAACCTCAGCAGGCTTTGCATTTGTCACATTTGACAATTCAGGAAACATGTCTGTCTCCTTCACTGGAATCCCAAGTCCATGAGGATGTGTCACCTGACAGCCACCAATGTCTGTAGGCATGAGGTTGACTCTATACTGGAGGACTCCCCTACCCCCCACATTCCCCACCTTCTCCTATGTGCCTGGCATTGACATAATGAATACCAATACATTCATGTAAGCTGTGGACTTAGAATAAGTTCTTATCATGAATAAGGTTCTGAGACCTCAAGCAGCATAAAATGCCAGCTGTATTGGAAACAATTGGGAACCTTCAAATTGGTGCATTTAAGCAGAGCTTCATATAGGGAGTGATTTTTTTTAAAGATATGGGTAGAGTCTAAGAAAAATTAAAAGGAAACTGTGGTTACCATTGTCACCTTTTGCCTGAAACACTAACAGAAATGAGGAAAGGACCTTTGCCATGGAGTTGAAGTCACCAGGAAAGGTCGTATTGTAATCCTGTAGACAGAATTAATACTCCTTTTTCCTCTAAGTCTGCTGGCCAAGCCCACTGGCAGTCAAAAAGCCACACCGCCTACTCTGGAGTCCATACAGTTTAGTGTCCTGGGGCATAGAGCCAGGAGAACATCTAATGGAAGCTATTCAGCCTGGTCTCTCTATGAAAGTCTTGCATGAAACAAATGGCTGCACTTCTCTCTGATGTAACCCTCCCACCCAAGAAAATACTGTTCCAGTAAGTTTCATGTTTGCCTGCATTTTGCTTAATCCAATGCCCCAAATGGAATGGTAGTGTTTGAACAGAGCTCAGTTGTTTGGTGCATGATGGCTTGGAGATTACAGGATCATGAGACCACCCTTCTTCTTGACTTATTCAGAGCGAGGATGACAACTTCAGTAAACTGTTTGAGTTTACTGTATAAAGTAACTGGGCACCATGACAAACTTGCATAGGCCACAGTCAGAGGCCTCCCACATTAGAGGAATGGCTGCCATCCTGAAGTGGTGACAGGTCCAACTAGAGGGCTGAAGGGCCAGGCTTTTGTTTATTCCTACTTTTTTTGAAAAAATCAGTTCAATTATTTTTTTTCCTTTGCCTAAGAAGGCAGTATTTCTTACTTTGATCAAGTTAGATGAACTACATTGAACCAGTGAGAATGAGTAAACCCACTGAGCTGGGTACATGTTCATAATTAGCAAAGGCAGGAGAAATGGCAGTCAAAAGAAAACAAACATGCATTCCTGCCCTCACTCGAAACTTCTTCTGTGGACCAGAAAATTCCTGATCTGGGAAATCCAGATGGGCAGACTTGAGAATGTAATAGGAATAATGAAAGATGCTAGGTGGATAAGAAGAACTTGGACCTCAGGTGTGAAGTAAGAAATGTGAACATGATGATATCCATTAGCTTGGTGCGTTGCTGAACTCTGTCTACCTCAGGTCTTCTCATGGGCACCATAAGAAGAATCTGACTTGCTGCAGGAATTAACTGACATCATGTATGCTGCAGGAATTAACTGACATCATGTATGCCAAATGAAGACAGACACTGCTTTCCATCCAGTAGTCATGGGAGATGCACATCTGTATTTAAACATCTTGGTTCAAGAATAACTGATCACTGAGATGATACAGTTAATGTTTGTACTGTGAGGGGTGGATCAGGGTGTGGCAGCACATCCCTGTAATCCCAGCACATGGGGAAATTGAAAGCAGATTAGAGGTGAGCAGGAGCTTGTCTCAAAAACAAAGCTAAACCAAGAAATCTGACAATTAGATTTATATGTCGACTCACCTTATAAAATTGTTAGTTCTTTCTTTTGTTGATATATAGCTGATATGCAGTAAATAATATGTTTAAAGAATATGATTCCATGACTCTAAGCAGTATGAAACCATAGCCGCCATCAAGAAAATGATGTCCACTCACAAGCTGCTTTATCACAGTAGTAAGCCAGATCCCCCTCCTCATCCCAGCGTCATCACATTGAGAAGCAGGCATGCTGTCTACATTGTCTGTTTATTCCTTCTAAGACTGAACAGTGTTTACTACAGTTGACGCCATTGCTTGCCTCTCGGTAATATTGTTCATTTTTAAATCCTTTTCTCTTTTTTCCTCACCAGAAGTATAACATTTTTTTTTTCAAAATCCCATCTTATTACAGGCTGACAGCTCCATTATCATTCTTTTGGAACAACACAGTAAACAAAGACTGGGCACAGTGCAGACGGAGCAATAATTACATTTACTAATCCCTGGTTTTGTTTGAGTTCAAAGCTGAAGCTCCCTTCCTTCAGCCTCCTAAGCTTTCTAAAACCAAGAAGGTGCTGGAAAGACCTAGCGCTCACCACCTGAGGAATAGCTAACAAAACTGGGTTATCCACCTGCAAGGAGGAATGGCATTGTGATGCATGCTCCAACATGGGTAAACTAGAGAACATTATACATACTAAGTGACAGAATCCACAGACTGTATGGTCCTGTTCCAAAAAGAGGACAACCATAGAGGTACAGAATAGACTGAAGGTGTCGAGAGCTGGTGGGAGGCAGGAGAAAATGAATACGATTCTGCTTTTGCCATGATGAAAATACCCAGGAGCGTAATACTGATGATGGATACGTGACTTTGGGTTGTATCCCAATAAAGCTACTCAGGGGCGTGTGGAGGTGTGTTTGTGTGTGTGGCACTTGTAGAAGCCAGAGATCAATGTTGGGTGTCTTTTTTTACTGCTGGGACAGGCTCTCTCCCAACCGTGGAGCTTACTGACTTGGCAAGGATAGCTTGCCAGTGACCCCTGGCACTGAGTCTTCAGCACTAGGCTTACAGGGAAGAGCCATCACACCTTGCTTTTTACACAGATGCTAGGGGACCAAATTCAGGTCCTTTGTTTTTGTGGCAAACACTTTATGAGTCATTTCCCCAGCCTGAAGCTATTATTTAAAAAAAAAAAAACAAAAAACAAAAAACCATATATTATGAGAAATTTTGCTTGGGGAAAAAGCATTCAGGAACAGCAATTGATTTAATTCTTCCTTCAAATCCATGTGTTGCATCTATTTCCAGGTCTGGAGCACAATGTAGAACAGTCCAGCAATAGGTAGTAGAACTGTGTACCTGCAGATAAATGCTGTTCCCTGGTAGAAGTGAGGCTCAGTGTCACATTGCTTTGGTTTACTTAAATCATAAAGGACTTGTTACCGTTTTGACCTTTTTGATTTTTTTTTCCTTTCCTTTTAAAAATAGCACAGATCCACTGGGCACTGGTGGCGCAGGCCTTTAATCCCAGCACGTGGGAGGCAGAGGCAGGCAGATTTCTGAGTTTGAGGTCAGCCTGGTCTGCAGAGTGAGTTCCAGGACAGCCAGGGCTACACAGAGAAACCCTGTCTCGAAAAACAAAAACAAAACAAAACAAAAAGCACAGATCTGATTATCCAAGCACCCTTTCCCCTTGCTTCACTATGTTAACTAGGTACAGGGTAGATTGTGTGCAAAGCATATCGAATACCTGACAGTGGCGGAACAGGGTGCGTGAGGTGGAAGTCCACTCAGCACAGCTCTCAGAAAGGAAAAGGAGCCAAAGCAGAAAGCAGAATGACTCCAGCTTGGGTTGCAGCTTGGGTTGCAGCAGCAGTGCAGGATGGACTGAGAACAGGGTTCCTGCCTTTTCTAATTGTCATCCTTCAGCTGGGAAAAAGCATTACTTCCGAGAAAGCCCCTTTAGCTCTCCCTGTGTCGCACCACAGGGTGACTGCCGTGCACTGTACACTGTAGTAACTGCAAGTACAGCCCCCCAGTCTAACTCAGTAAGCTTGTGTTTCTGGGCAAACTGTGCTCACGGTTTACAGGGGAGAAGAACCTCCTCCCTCACCTCCCTTGAGAAAGTCTTACTAGCCAAGCTTTGAACTTTGATGCCATTTACTCTAAACCTGAAGGTGAGTCCAAGGTGCTGCCAACCTAAGATGAAAGAAAACCCAGCATGCCTCTGCTCAGAAATGTTACCTTTGCTTTTTGCTGTCATTTGGCAAGTTTTGTTTTCCCAAGGTGACTCGAAAACCTTTATAAGTGGTGTGTGCCTTTTGTTACCGTTTTCTGTCTCTTCTCCGACTTCCGGCTTACTTGGAAAGAGTACTGCGCAGCCTTCCACTTTCTCTTGGCCCTGGAGGACAAGGCACCACAGTATGTGTCTCTGGGTCTTCTTCTAGTCATCCACGGAGTAAAAGTCACAGGAGGTGTGCCTGGAAGGTGGGAAGGTGGGCTGGATGGCGTGAGCAGAGCGACGTAAAGATGGAGGTTCTGAGGATTTGTGTCTTCTTGAGATCTGTGGTGGCTGAGCATATTTTCACGTTTGAATCAATTATTTGCATTTCTTCTTTTATGGTTGTCACTTCTTATCCTTTGCCTGTGTTTCTGAAAAGTTGTTTGACTCCATTTGCATC
>JADRCD010232552.1:26703-41894 GCA_019843815.1 Montemys delectorum
GAGAGAGAGAGAGAGAGAGAGAGAGAGAGAGAGAGAGAGAGAGAACAAAAAGAAAGCCATGTTGTAGAAAATCACAATGTAACAATTGAGGTTGGTCTTATTAATTATAGGATAAAATAAGTTAGATGGCTTAAATAAGCTCTAAAAAATATTTCCAGATCAAGTTTATCCATGTCAAGAATGAGACATATTTTTTTTATTCAATAAGTATAAAATTTTATTCTGAGTTACTATCCATGCATTGTTCTCCAGGCAATGTTCCTGTATTGTGATAGTATCTCACTGATCAAGAGAAAAAATTGTTCCAAATCCCTTGGTAAACTTTGACAATAGAACAGAATCCTGAAGACAGCAGTGTTCCACCTTTTTTTAAATATAGATTCTTAACTTAAAATAATGGTGGAGCATGTTAATACTTGAACCAATTAAATAGATAATTTTTAAAAACCCAATAACTTAATATCTAGTCTTCCTAGGATTCATTAAAGACATGGCTTATGCATGTAAGTGAGTATCCAGGGAAAGACGCTGAAGCTGGGCTGGTAACATTTCAAACTCCAGTGTGGAAGAAACCCTGAAACTTCTACAAAGTAAGGCCAGATGACACTTCAAATACTGCTTTTCCCAGTGCAGCCACTGTTAGGACCATGAACTCCCCAAGGCATTGAAATAACACCTGCAATTGTATTTATAGGGGAAAAAAAATCCAAGCAAGATGGTTATTCATTTGGAAAAACAAGAAAGATTTCAACATATCCCACTAACCCTAACTAGTCATTGATTTGCACTCTTTGCACTCAGGTTCCACACGGCTACTGTTCCACACCGGGGCCTCTGGTCAGGTCCTCCTCTCAGGAACATTAACCAAGGTCTGATTGGGGTTGCTCCAACAGAATAACCCTGACCTGCTAGAGGGAGAGATAGTCTCATGGGCTACTTCATCCTCATTTAATAAAAGTGAAAGATGCAAGTCAGGTGAAACAAAGCTAAAAAGATTGAGAGAGAGAGAGAGAGAGAGAGAGAGAGAGAGAGAGAGAGAGAGAGAGAGAGAGACACAGAGAGACAGAGACAGAGAGAGAGAGGTTAAAGCAACAGCTCCCACAGATGCCTGATGGGAGAAACACAACAGCCACAAAGGACCAGGCAAAGTCCTTTGTCTGAATTGAAAATAACTAAAAAACGGTGTGATGTGAGCTGACTGCAAATGCTTAATTCACTGCAGAAGGCCCAGGCTCTGTAAGTCCACAGCCTTCCTAATGAGGCCTGTCTCTGCTGCCCACATCTAGAACCCTGTCACCAGCCCTGCTGTCTCTGCAGTCAGCAACAGCACTTGGCCAAGGTCAGCTCTCCCCCTATGTGCTCCTACTGCAAAACTCTAGAGAACTGGCAGAGATAAAATAGGTTGAGTGAGCAACCATTACCTCCTAAAGACACATTCTGAAGGAAATGAGGAGAGATGGGAACAGAGGGAAGGGAGTGTAGCCATGATCAGACTTTCCTGGCTGGAAGGTCTTTGCTGAGCTGTCTTTAAACACATCTCTACTATGGAAGAGACCTTCAAGAACACACTACTTGCCAGGGAATGAGACTTGCACTTTGAATGCCGCTCTTCTCTGTGCCACACAAGTCTGGTCCTGACCCATCTGGCAAAAGCAAGTTTGCAACAGGCAAGTTTGGAGGAGATAGCCTGCCTGATCCATTCCTGCCCTTCAGCTCCCAACTGGGTCATCACAGATTCTGGACAGCCCTTCCTTTGAGGCTTATATTAATTATCTTGTTTTTTGTTTTTTTTTTTTAAAATTCTTTAGATGTATATTTTATGTGCATGAGTGTTTTGCTTGCATGTGTGTCTATGTGCCATGTACATTTCTGGTAATCATAGATGTCAGAGAGTTGTGTGTCAGATCCCCTGGAACTGGAGTTCTGGACAGTGTGAGCTTCCATGTACATGCTGGGAATAGAACTTAGGTCCTTTGCAAGAACAAATGCTCTTAACCATGAGCCATCTCTTCAGCCTCAATTAGCTTGATTTTGTGCCCATGAGAAATAAAATTTCCCCCCAAACATAAAAAAAAACTATAAAAATGAATCCTCTTTTGAACATATTGAAAATTTTAGAAAGTGCTGAGAGATCAGAAGTTATATATGCTAAATTATATAACCCATAGTACATCTCTCCCCAAAATAATATCGATTTAAAACAACAATAACAATATTTATAATCCTTCTGTCATGGCCAAACAACTATAAAGGGAGTAATGTATTGCTTACCAATGTTTTATTCTTCATTCCTGTCTTAATTTGAATAAAGATAGCTGTTAATTGGGCAGAGAAGAGAAAGGGTGGGCATGTTAGAGAACTCCTGGGGACAACTGCAATCCCCGGCAACTTGCATGCTATTTTATTAATTTCTTCAGCAGCCCTGGGGGGGGGGCAGGCATTGCTGCAGCTACTTCCCAGGCATAGGCTCTTTATCTTTCTTCCGAACTTACAGCCACAGAACCTATTTTTATCTTTCTATTCCACCATCAAGTTAATTAATATGAACCAACTGAACAATTTCAATAGAAATACTGATAGGAAGGACACTGTCTAAATGATAACAAAGACACTTTAAAATTAGGCGATAAGACTTAATTTCTGAAATGGCTCATGGAAGTCAAGGAATATTAAACCCACTTGTTGTTAAAGTACATTGTAATATGTCACAATTCAAAATGGTGTGCGGTAGATAGAGTTACAGATAGAAACATAGATCACCATAGAAAACCAAGGGCTCAAGAAGAGACCTTCAGACACTTAGGATTTAATATGCAATGCTACGTTTGTAGTTGGCAGGGAAAGTAATTCATTGTTTCACTAAGTTGAAAGATTTTTTTCTGCATCTGAAAAAAGTAATAAATCCTGCTGCATGCTGGCCAGTAGCAGCTGTGTGTAGGATGCATGGGTTTGTGGGAGTATGATGTGTGTGTGTATATACATTCATGAGGGGACTGTGTGTGTGCTTCTGTTGAGATATCCTCTCTGCAGTTTCCCTAGATATCTGCCATTCTTCTCAGATTTGTGCTTCTATGTAGATTTGGACTCTTTGACATCTAATACTGTGAGTCCTGCTTTATAGTCCTTCCTCCATCGGTGAATCATCTTAAAGTTTAGCATGTAGCAAACCACTCAGGTCCTGTTGGCTAGGTCAGAGACTGTGCTTCCGTGGGTCTGAGATGGGGCCAGAAGCTTTGCCTTTTCAGCAAATACGGGATGCAGCATCCTTCCTAGGGGATTACATCAATGGAGACTGAGCACCTAGAACTTTCATATTAGCTGAAAAGCTTGTGTTTTATTGAGTAATTTGGACTCTTTAGATCTAATAATTTTTTTTAAAAAGAGTCTGTTTTTGATGAATGTTTTGTTTCATTTTTCTAGTTATGTATTGTAATTATTGGGTTTTATAATAGCACCAGACTACATAGCACTGGAAATTAAAAACAGACAAATAGGGACTGGAGAGATGACTCAGCTGTTAAGAGAGCTTCCTATGTCTTACAGAAGATCTGTATTTAGTTCCAAGCACCTACATCAGATAGCCCACAGGAGATCTGATACCCTCTGCTGGTTTTATATTTACACACACACGCACACACGCACACACACACACACACACACACACACACGCACACACACACATCTTTTTAAAAATGGATGAATAAATAAAACCATATCTTCTCTGTGGATTATTCACTATGGTTTCTCTTGGAAGAGGCATATGGTTTGAGGCATAGCACAGCATACAAGCTCTAATATATGACCTAATAGAAGTAGAAAAGATTTCATTACAACACAGACACATCAGGTCCCACAAACACAGGAACGTAAGACCACATGGCACTGCTAATTTACATTTTTATAATGAAAAACTAAACTCCCATCCTTAGGGTTACTCATATCAATTTCTGATGGCAAAACTCACTTGTGTAGCAAGATAATATTTAATGAGATTGGAAATGGAAGGGAAGAGAAGGATTATGTTTATGACAGCAGGTGGTGATATATTTAACCTGGTATCTACCTACTACATTGCCCTCTGGTCACTGTCTACATAGACAGACATCTTTTCTTTAGAGATTTTGGTGTGTGTGTGTGTATGTGTATCTGTGTCTCTGCTTCTGTGTATGTGTATCTGTGTCTCTGTATGTATGTGTATGTGTCTGTGTGTCTGTGACTGTGTGTGTACATATTTACTATGAGACACATGTGAAGGTATGAGGTCACTTTTGGAGAGTCATTTCTGTCGTTCCATGAATCAAAATCATCAGTTTTTATGGCGAGCAGTTCTACCCGCTAAGCTGTCTTGATGGCACCCAACATTTGACATTGCTTGAAGGTTCCAAATTTCTCTTTCTCATCAACCTGTGATGGAATTAATTCAGCCAACTCATTGTCCTGTCTGGGGGCCATTTTTGTCTGCATTTGATGGTAACTTTATAGATCTCTATCACAGCCCAGTATGTTGTAATGTCTGAGTACAAATATCACACACAATTATAATAGAACACCACAAATATTTAGTTAACACATTGGAGGACAAATCTATACAAAGCCTGGTTTCAAGAAACCTAAAGCTCAAATACTCTGAGGAACAAGAAAGAATGCTGAAGTATGGTTGCCTTGTTATATAAAGACCATTTCATATCCTACAGAGCAGGACAGCTACAACCTTTCGGGTAATTTTCTCACACAGATAATTTGCACCTCTATTAGGCCAAACTAACTGACAATTTATCACTCTATATGTAGACTTCTAACTTTCTGGAGTCGTGGCTCTAATACACATTAAATTAAAAGATGTTCTACATAGCAGCGAACAGTGTCAGCCAAGCTTGGGCTTGACCATGACATCAGAAGGGCATACAGCTGTCTTTCTCTTTCTGGGCTTTGGAACTATTGTCTTCACAGACAGTCTTAAACATTTTTCTTAGAGAGAAAAATTCTTTCCTTTGTTTCCTGCAAGAAGATATTGATAAGTCTGGGCAGAAGAAAGAGAATTTCCATCTTTTTCATGTCCAAGATTTTGAAATGACAAGCTTGGCCTGCAAAATGGCTCGGTGGGTAAAGATACTGGCCTCGAGGCCTGATTACCTGAGTTCAGTCCCCAAGACTGACATGGTGGAAGGAGAGAACCAACCTTCAGTTGTCTGCTGATCACTACCTGTGTACTGTGGCTTATGTACACACACACACACACACACACACACACAATATACACTCACATGCACATGTAGCTCAACCAATTAATGTAATATTTTTATAACCATTTTTAAATGCCTTGGGATCTACTGTCTAATTGCCAGTAGAAGTAGCACCATTTTCATGACTGAACAAGAGTGGTGGTGTAGTTGTGCCCACTGGCATTGAAATGCCCTCCTGGCAGACTCTGGCATTTATTTATGTGGGTTAGATAGTCAGTGCATATAAAGCTCAAATGTAGAACATGATACTCCCACTTTCTCACATCCTGCCATATTAACCATCTCCAATGTCAGAAAAATACTTACATCCTGCTGTCTAAGCATGATAAACCTTGGGAAGGACTTTCCTGAATTATTGTTTGATTAAAATATTTGTTTGGAGGTACCCAGGGGCCATATAAACCAGCAGAGCTCTAGTGTTGATACACCAAAATGAACTGGTAAAAAGAAATTATCCCTTCACTAAGATTTAAAGTACCTAATGATGTGACCCATTGGTGGCCAATGGTAATGGACCTCTGGAGAGTGCCAAAACAGATGTGGATTATAGCAGACACTCAGTGCCCCAAGGCAACAATGGAGGCTCATCAGTGTCTAGGATCTGAGAAGAGGAGAGCAGGCCATGGACAAGGTAGCCCTGTGCTGCTGTTTTTCAAGGTCAGAGGAAGAACCAGTGAAGCAAAGGTCCACTGAGAGGTCTTAGCATTCAGATGTGCACTGTCTGGTAGCTCTGTGGTGCACATCGGTGCAAAAGATACTAGAGTTTCAGTGACTTGTCAGTATAATGTTGAGTCTCAATATCATTCTTATGTGCTCTGACCAGGATGTCACTTAGCTGGACAGCTGCAGTGCCAGTGAAGGTCATTGCAGAAATTTGATTTTTTTTTTTTTAAGTTATATGAGAGGGTTTCAGGTAGCCCAGGCTAGGCTCCCTATATAAATTGAAAATGACCTTGCTTCCACCTCCCATGTACCATGGTTATAGAATTGTGTCCCCATAACCCATTTGGGCTGTGGTTGGAAATGGAACTCTGGGCTTTGACATGCTAGGCAAATTGAGCTACATCCATAGCCCCAGAACAGGAATTTGTGAAAATTCAGCAAAATATTTGACAATATCTGCATATGTTGGCAAATCATCACACATACACATACACACACACACACACACACACCACACACACACACACACAAAATGATGCAGCTAACTTAGTCAATAAAAGAAGTGTTAAACATCTTTTAGTTAAATATTTTGGGTTTATCACATTATCTGGCCATTTGTTATTTTTATTTTGGATATGACTGACTATATAAAAATTGAAATTATTTTAGCCAAACCATCAAAACTAAGAAAAATAATATTGGCAATATAAAAAGTTAGTCTTACTGTCTAGGGATGGCAAGATGGCTCAGTGGGTAAGGGCACTTGTTGCGAATCCCGGTTAGCAGTCTCAAGAATCCATATGGTAGAAGGAAAAAACCAGCTACCACAAGCTGTCCTCAGGTCTCCCCATACACATGTACTAGAGAAGTGTATTTTAAAAAAATACTCATTGTCTAAATTTATGGAAAGTGTTTATTCAAAGCTAAAAAGATGGCAGAAGCTTTCAATAAATAGATAGTTAAGGTTCATAGGCAGTTTGTAGAGAAATGATGGCAGATTCCTGAGGGAGGGAATAGTGGCTAACCAGAGCCTGGTCTTTCCAAGTAGGCCTTGTCTACCTGGAAGTGACTTGATAAAAATTAATTGATCAAATGAGAAAATGAGTCAACACATGAGCAACTCACTGGCCTGACCAGTGATTAAACAAATGCAAATTAAAACAATAATGAAATATAATTTCATATCTGTTAATTCAGCAAAATTAAAGAAATAAAATTTGTGCTAAAGGACCTTTGGGAAAGCACAGCTCTTACTGACAGGACTTGTTTATTCTTATAGCCTAGGACTCCCCCTTTCTTCAGCCCATTTTGAAGAATTATCATCAGGAATCAATGATAAAATTGTTCTTAATAGAACTCTTAACACTGAAACAAGCTACAAGCTGCACACCCAGCTACTCCATGGAAAATTATGCAGAAATAATGTACTTGAACACAATCATGTCCAGACTTGCATGATATGGGCTGGGGAGGTGGCTTAGTGGGTAAAGCATGTCTGAGGACTTACACCCAGACTCCCAGCACCCATATAAAAAGCGAGGCCTGGTGGCACATGCCTATAATCCCAATACGGGAGAAGCAGAAGCAAGAGGATCCCCGGGCTGGCTGGCCAGCCAGTCTAGCCTAATTAATGAACTCCAGGTTCAATGTGAAACCCTGTCTCAGAAAAATAAGGTGAATGTGCTGATTAGATCTTTGTCAGCTTGGTACAAGCTGGGGTCTTCTGGGATGGGAGAATCTTAAGTGAGCAGATGCCTCCATCAGAAACTCTGTGGGATTAATGGTTGCTGTGGGAAGGCCCAGCCTACTATGGGCAGTACCACCCCTCGCAGGTGATCCTGTGTTGTATAAGAAAGAAAACTGATCAAGCCATGGGAATCAAGCCAGTGATCAGCATCACTAGGACATCACTAGTTCCCCAAGTTTGAAATTGCAAGTATTGCTTCTCCACACAACTTCTCAAATCTCAGTGTAGTAGCTAGTGGGAGATGAGCTTGTGTGTGTTCATGCATGTGCAGAAGCCAGAAGTTGATAGCTGGTGTCTCTCTTATCACTGTCAATCTTATGAGGTAACATCTCTGTCACTGAGCCTGCAGCTGGCCAATTCAGTTAGATTGACTGGTCAGCAAGCCCCAGGGAGCTTCTTGTCTCCCACTCCCCAGCAACAGGATTGCAGCCTCACATGGCCCCTCCTAGCTTTTCTTTTAAAATATGAATATTAGGAATAGAACTAAGTCCTCATACTTGGGTGACAAGTACTTGAGTGTCCTTGTGGGGGCTGGTGAGATGACTCAGAGGGTAAGAGCACTGACTGCTCTTCCGAAGGTCCTGAGTTCAGATCCCAGCAACTACATGGTGGCTCACAACCACCCATATCCTCAAGACATGAACTTTTAATATCTATTATTTGGAAAACTATTTACTGAAAAGTATTTCAAGTGAATTTGCAATCCACCTATTACTGACATCTTCCCACATCCATGAAAACAGAACTTGTAGGCGTAGAATGTATTTTGCAAACAGCCTGCTGGGGAATCCTTTACAGAAACCCTGAGTCTTCATTCTTAGCCAAGCTGGGGGCACAAGTATGGCAGCTCCTAGATTGGATTCAGGCTGGCAACTGCTGCCAGCTCTTGGACCCATGGAAGAGACTGGCTTTCTGTGCTTATACTGCAATACCTCTCTGACTTCTCATTAATTTTAGAGGTGCCAATTTGAACTCACATTTTTCTTGTATATACAAAAACAATGATACATATACAAATTATTTAAAACAGAAAAGAAGAGGAATCCAAGCCATATTTGGCCAGATACTGTTGGCTGGGTTGAAACCATTGCAAATGGAGACTGAATGGGAACACTAGCAAAAATGGCGACAGGGAATTTTGTAATGTGCAACCTCATTTCCCTCTGTGCTCTCAGCATTAGGGGAAATTAAGCCTCCATACAAAAGGAGTCCATTTCTTCACTCATCAGAGATCCCACTTAGCAGGAGAATAATAGGCAGCTTTCCAGCATGCTGGCCTCTTCTTTTTGTTAGGGTGTGCTCCTGTGACATTTAATTTGAGCCACTGTCTGGCTCAATAATGTAACAGCTAGTTGGGTCAAACAGAAAAAGCAGAAGTCTTTTTTAAAAGTGCAGGACTTGAATTTGAAGGCTCAGTAACACATCTGTCCCTCGCTCCTGTGATACCAGTGACCTTCACTGGACTCACCTCCCGCCTCTCATCCTGAGGAGGCAGAACACCCTGAGGCCAGAACAAAATGTCTTGCACTAACTCGAGTGCGTGGTCTTTACCAGAGTGGAGTTGGCACAGAGTGGTGTGAGATTAGTTTGGAATGTGAAGACGGGATCTACAACTTGGGGACAGGCTTGAAAACTGAGTTGGCTAGATCCAAGTGTCCTGTTGAAAACCATAGAACACTTGCCATCTAGAATTTCTGCATGTCAGTGCATGTGAAGGACTGCAGTAAAGAACCTGCCAATGTAACCACTTGATGAGATGGTTAAGATTTCTGTTGTAGATGGGAGGGGCAGAAAGGGGGGGGGGGGAGAGAGAGACAGAGACAGACAGAGAGAGACAGAGAGACAAAGAAAGAGAAACAGAGAGAGAGAGAGACAGAGAGACAAAGAAAGAGAAACAGAAAGAGAGAGAGAGAGACAGAGACAGAGAGAGAGAGAGAGAGACAGAGAGAAGATAGAAGCATCTGGAAGAGTTTAGATCAGAGAGAGAAAGAAGTAAACTGAGTATGACCAACAGACTGGCCATGGCCAGTGATAGAGAATTGGGAGAGCAAGAGAATAGTGGAGACAGGAAGAGATAGAGGACAGAGCATAGTGAGAGAGAATATGGAATAACAGAGTAGGTGCTGGAATAGTGAAGAATAGCAGGTTATAAAGAGGGTATGGTGGTTAGAATAGGTATAGCACCCATAGATTCAAGTGTTCGGATGCTTGGCAAAAGAGAGTGGCACCATTAGGAGGTGTGGCCTTGCTGAAATAGATGTGGCCTTGTTGGAGGAAGTGTGTCACTGAGGGGATGGGCTTTGAAGTCATATATATATGTGTATACACATATATATACACACACATATATATAGTTTTATATATATATACATGTGTATATATGTGTATATATACACATATACATATATACAGTGTGAAACAGTTCCCCTCTGCTGCTTGCTCATCAAGATGTAGAACTCTTGGCTCCTTCCTGCTCCAGCACCAAGTCTGCCTGCATGCCACCATGCTTCCTGCTATTATGATAATGGACCAAACCTCTGAAAGTGTAAGCCAGCCCCAGTTAAATGTTTTCCTTTATATGAGTTGTCATGGTCCATGTCTCTTCACAGCAATGAAACCCAAGCTTAGACAGAGTGAGTAGCTGGATTACATGATAGGATGGCAACAACTTCCATTCATCCACCCATTCACAGATCCATCTACTAGTAATAATGAGTGCCACTGTGTGCTAGGAGCTAGAAGAGGCCCTAGGTATGAGTGAGAGGAGTCATGGACATGGAACTTCTGTCCACCATAGGAAATAGACAACAATCAAATAGTCACAAATAGGTATTTACAAACTATAACTGTATCTAGGAAATAATAGCATCTCAGAAATTTCAGGAGCTCAAGTCTAAAGGGTGAGTTTGAGATCAGGAAGAAAGCTGGGAGGAGTGTACAGGGCAGGAAGTCAAGTCCCAAAGCGCATGCATGCAAAGGTCCTAAGGTAGGCAGCAACTGGACTATGAGAGAAGCCAATGTGACCAGAGACCAGAGGTGGCAAAGGGGGCAAGAGAAGCCATACTATATAGAGCCCATTCAGGCTGCTGGAAGCAGTGTCTTCAGAAATATAGATCCAAGAGATGGGCATGTTAAAGGGGAGCTCAGGGCGGGGGGGGGGGGATGGAAGTGGCACTTGCCATTGGATTGGTAGGAGACACCTCTCAACTAGGAAAAGACACAGCTAGAGTCTCTACTAGTCCTTCCGGTCTTCCTTATCTACCTGGGCTTTGTGAGCAGAGTCTCATTCATCTGGCCCTTTCTGCGTGTGACCTTGCCAGGACTTTTCTTTTGTATCTACTTTGCTTTTCTGCCAGTTAGGAGCATTCCACCAAAGTCCATGCTGTGAATTGATTACAGGAGGCCCTGAGACATTCATGAAGATTGATCATCTCCATGTGGTCCTCAAGTGTTCATGGCTATAATAAGCCCACAGTGGTTCCTCAGCAGCATCACTCAGTAGCAATGTAGACAATGTGGTTGCTTGTCTACCCACATTGTTCACTCCAATAGCCTCCAGAACAAGCTACTTTCCCTCTCTTTGCCTTTAGCTGTTGAACTCCTGAGATGTATTGCTGTGGCTCCAGTCAGTTCTGAACCATGATTTAACAAAGAGCTGATATCTAATAGGCCTATGCTTCTAGCTTCTGAATTTACTTCATGGCCCCGCTGTGGGATGGTAAGCAACATGGATGGGGCCTTGGGAACCAGGCCAAGATCTGTTGGTGATGCTCAACCATCTGGTAGCTCAGCATTATGAATCAAGGAGTATAGCATGAACACTAGGCATGTAGCTGAGTTGGTAGAGTGCTCATAGAGCACCCATGAGACCTTAGGCTTGATCCTCAGGACCACTTAGACTGGGCATGGTGGTTTATGCTTGTAATCCCAGCATTTGGAAAGTGGAAGCAGGAGTCTGGGAGTTAAGTTGTTCTCTACTACACAGCAAATTTGATGCCAGCCTGTCTCAAAATAAAAGTGTCACATGGTACAACATCCTAGAAGGGCTTGCTTTAGAAAAACTGTGTCTGAGTGTATATGTATATGCCGTGGGCAAGGGGTAAAGAAGGAACTTCTCATGGGGCACACAGCAGGGTGTGCTTACCCCTGCCAGTGGGATAGTGAGAGTCCCTAAAATGAGCATAGTGTTCTCATGTAGAGCTTTGGATGCACAGAAATAATTGGCCAAGGCTATGGTCTTGGAGACCCATTGCCAGAGTTCAAATCCTGACACTACCATCACTAACTGGGAAGTCTTGAGTATTTAATAAATTTACCTGAGCTTCATTCTCCAACTCTGAATAATGGTCATACCAGCGTAGGTTTCTTCATAGGGTTTGGGTTGGGATTAAAGTAGTAGAGGCATGAAAAAGTCCATTATATTTAGTGGCTTATTTTAGGAAATGGAAAAGAAAGCCAACAGCATCAGAGATTATCTCACCTGCACAAGATCCTGGGAGGTATGTGTTCTCCTCACCCCTCACTCCCACACCACCACTTCCCAGATAAGGAAAAGCAGGCACAGAGGCAATGCATTTTCCATAAGTCGCATCTCCAGTAGGTGGAGGCTTGAGTTCTGAGCAGGAGTAGTTGGAGTCCCAGCTCTTAGCTGCCTTGCCTCCCACCTCCCCCAGCTGCAAAGAACTGTTAGCTTTTGTTGTCACCAAGGATGAGAAAGAAACACTGGTGAAATGGAAGGGGTGAACATGCAGAGAGTTAGAAAAATCCATCCAGGAGCCATAGACCAGCTACCCCAAGGGTCAACAGTGGAGTCTACTCTGTCCCTCCAGCTCTCTGCACCCTTTGATGCCTAGAGCCTCCATCTTGTTGAACTAAGCATAAGCAGCCTCCAGCAGGAGTAGTGAGTCTGGGCCGCTGCCTCTCAGTGTTTACTTCAGCTCTTCTCCAGCCTTCTCCCACCCCAGGGAGCAATGAAAAGAACTAAAGCAAGCTGGGTGGCTAAGTTAGGAGGTGTCCAGTGAAGCAGAGAAGAAAGCAGTGTCATTTCTCTGTTCTGCAGGCAGAACCTGAGGCCCTCACCACCCTCTGCCCTACCCTACAATCCTTCACTCCAGTGAGCCAGGCAGACACTCCGTCCTGAAAATGCTCAGATATTCCACTCATTGTTCACACTTAGGTGATAGAGTCCTTTTCTCACTGCAGCTTCCTGGGGATGTGGAGGCTGCATGGGTCTCTCCTAGAGTGCCTGGTATGGAAGCCCTCCTCCCTGTTGTGTCTTGTCAGCTTTCATTACTGTTGGGCTTCTCCAGAAACATCATAAGTTCCCCCGAGGAGAAATTCCTTGAACTGAACTGCATGATTGACCCAACCTGACATTCCAGAATCCAGTCCGACCCTCGGGACCTACCAGCCTAGATTCTTTCTCTTGAGACTGCAGTGAGTCTCATACAAGGCCAGAGGTGCCGCCCAAGGGGGCAAGATCCATGGGCGCTCATTCTCAGCAGTGTGTGGTGACCTAGGGCTTCCCTGTGGTCCTGGTAAAGTTCAAGGGGTTTTGTTTGCTCCTTTGCTTCCCTTACGCTCTTCGTTTCTTTAACACAGAATTCAAAATAACCAGAGTGAACTTCAAGCTTGCTATGTGTCGAGGCTGACTTTGTTCTTCCCCATTCTCCTGCCTCCACCTCCTGAATGGTGGGATTACAGGTGTGTACCTCCTGAATGGTGGGATCACAGGTGTGTACTTCCTGAATGGTGGGGTCACAGTTATGCAACCCCTGAATGGTAAGATTACAGGTGTGCACCTCCTGAATGGTGGGATCACAGGTGTGTACTTCCTGAATAGTGGGGTCACAGGTATGCAACCCCTGAATGGTAAGATTACAGGTGTGCACCTCCTGAATGATGGGATTACAGTTGTGCACCACCAGTGAGGATTTGCTCTTTTTTTTTTTTCAATATACTTTTACAAATATGTAGCTGGTCTTGGCTACTTTGTAGGTTCTTCTTTCTCCCCCCACCCTACTTTTCTTCCACACTTTCAACCCCCTAACACTAGATAGGAGAGAAAAAAAGGGTAGAGGGAAAAGATCCTTGAATAAAGTCAGGTGTCAGAAAGAGAACAATGTTATGGTCAGATTTCCTACTGTAGATTAGGGTCATTGAGTTCCTTGGAGCAAGTTTGATTGTCACTGTCAGGATATCTAATTTCCTCTTTCTTATGACTATTTAATGAACCACAACCAATAACAATCCACCACACCTCTCAGGGCCCTAGAATTTGTATACCCCCTGAAAAGCCCCTAGAATTCCAAATATCACACAATCACAAAAGCTATCACCAGCTGGCAAAATCATGCCCTTGCTAGAGCACGAGGCAAATCATAGTCAGCTGCTGTGGACAGTCTGAAGCAGCCCCATATCCCACATCTGAGATTAAAACAAAAATATATTCTTAATAATATTTTTGTGTTTTTAAAAGAACCCCAAATTGCAAAATTGTCACTACAGATGGTACTTAGGTTATAGTCAGCCTCTGAGTTTGGAGAGTGCAGTAGTCCAGTTTGTGCTCAGGGTTATGTCTTGTCTCCATTTTTGTTTTCTTGAGGTGTTGGGAATGGGACCCTGAGCCTGTCACATGCTAGGCAAGAGTTCTGCCCACTGACCTACATTTCCATCCCCAGACACCAATCTAATACAGCTGGATAGGGGTCATTTGGGAACATAAGCTGGACAAGTCAGACCAAAAGCTGGGTGGACAAGGACCACCATCTTAGGCCACCTCCACAGTCTAATGCAGAGGAAGAAGCCCTGCCAACAGGCCACTGTTCCTGCATTCACTGGCCTCTTGAGTCTTTCTGAGGGATCCTCAGGTTTGAGGGTACCCAGGGCATATGAAAGATCTGTCATTTCCATGTTTACTGTTATGTCCAAATAACAACATCTGGTAGGGTGGGGGGAGAAAGAAGAACCTACAAAGTAGCCAAGACCAGCTACATATTTGTAAAAGTATATTGAGAAAAAAAAGAGCAAATCCTCACTGGTGGTGTACAACTGTAATCCCATCATTCAGGAGGTGCATACCTGTAATCTTACCATTCAGGGGTTGCATACCTGTGACCCCACCATTCAGGAAGGCCACTGTTCCTGCATTCACTGGCCTCTTGAGTCTTTCTGAGGGATCCTCAGGTTTGAGGGCGCCCAGGGCATATGAAAGATCTGTCATTTCCATGTTTACTGTTATGTCCAAATAACAACATCTGGTTAGAGAGTGATGTCTGTGGTTTTTGCTGAAGATCTTTAAGGGATTTTTGTGGTTCCTCTTGAAGGGCTTCTAGCTGTTTACATGTGTTCTCTTGTATTTCTTTGAGGGTGCTATTTATGTCTTTCTTAAAGTCTTGTATCATCACCATGAGAAGTGATTTTATATCTGAATCTTGCTTTTCTGGTGTAATGGTGTGTCCAGGACTTGCTATGGTGGGAGAATTAGGTTCTGATAATGCCAAGTGACCTTGGTTTGTGTTGTTTATTTTCTTACGCTT
>JADRCD010232553.1:0-15030 GCA_019843815.1 Montemys delectorum
GTGGCTCCACCTGCCACAGTATTGCTATTTTACTGTGGAAACGCCTTGCATTTATAATGTGGCAAACTTGTGACTTAGCTTGAATTCTCATGCAAGTCAGTTAGCTTTGTACCAGAAAGCTAATTCTCCAGAGGAACAACACCACACTCTTTTATAATTCTGATTTTTATCTAGTCCTAGTCTCTGAGTTGAAAAACAATATTTTTTGAAAATTTTTACCTATTAGCTCGCTGAATATTAGAAAGGAACCCCACTAATGAAAGATAGGTATTTAAGATATATATTCCTATATGTATATATGAAATATATGCACATTCATGGAAATAAATATGTATATATGTAATATATACACACATACATGGAAATATTTATGTATATATGTAATATGTAAATTAAATTTTAGAGCGCCCCATACACACATGCACAGGTAAACAGTATGCACACTTAGAACAGGCACTGAGTCTTCATCTCTACATGGTACTGGTTTACAAGTTCAAATGAGGCTGAATCGGGTACTAATGACACAGGAGAAGAAAGATTTTTTTCATGGATGTACTCAAGGCTGCACCACAGAAAGCTCTTCTATAATTTAAAGTTTAGTTGAGGTACTGCTCTGTAGCCTCAGGTTTGTACAACAGGTTAGGAATAGATTTCTCTGTGCTTCCTGACATTGCTTTGAAGCACATATGCTTTGTATATGTGCTTATGTGTATGAGTTTCTTTGGAAACATTTCTTTCTTTCTTTCTTTCTTTTTATAGAGATTTATTCATTTATTCTATGTAAGCACACTGTAGCTGTCTTCAGACACCCCAGAAGGGGGCATCTGATCTCATTAGGGATGGTTGTGAACCACCATGTGGTTGCTGGGATTTGAACTCAGGACCTTTGAAAGAGCAGTCAGTGCTCTTAATTGCTGAGCCATCTCCCTAGCCCTGGAAACATTTCTTGATGTATGTGAATATCTGACTTTGTCCACCTCCTCATGGGTTTTCAGTGGTGACTGGTGTGTACCTAAACTGTTATATGTACAGCAATGGATGTAGGTTAGCTTGCAACAATGTTTACTGAGGTTGGCTTTTGTAATCACATCTGTTAAGGAAGTCTGTCTTCGCCAATGTATTTGAAATGGCACTTGTAGTAGATTCTCATATATAGCTGGGTGCATTTCTAAATTGATTTATTCATTCTATATTGGCATCAGACTTTTGATTAATGCAGGCTATTTTAAACAAATTTCTGGATTATCTTCTTATAAATTTATTTTTATCAGCTAATAATTGTTTCTCCTTATCTCCAACATATAAATCAACTTGTGTCCTGTCTATCTATCTATCTATCTATCTATCTATCTATCTATCTATCATCTACCTATACCTATCAGCTCTGCATCTATGTACCTATGCATCTGTTCATCTGTTGCCTAACTATCTTTGCACAGTGCTCAGTAGGCACTTTCCTCAAATACGCCAATTTTTAACACTAAGTTTCCCTTTCTGCTCCCATGGTGGCACCATACCTGTTGTTCTTCATCCTGGTACCAATAATGTATTTCCCACACTCTCAGATCCAGCCTCCTGTGCCTCCTTATAGAGAGCAGCAGCCTTTCGCAGGGATCCTCAATGAATCCTTAGATTCTGAGCTCAGCTACACAGGGTCTGTTCCCTGAGTCCCTGAGAAACCAGCACTAGCTGGTTGGATTTTTTTTTTAACCACAAGCTTTGTCTCTGCTGATGTAGCCCTGGGATAACTCCTATTCTTAACCAGTATTTCCCTGTAGTTTCTTCATTGTCTGATACGTCTTAAACTCTCTACGTTTTTTTTGTTAAAATAACAATGGATTCTGTTTACATAAATACAGCATGATTACTAAATTCACCATGGGCATGTTTGCCTATGCGTGCGTGCGTGTGTGTTCACTTGTATACAGGCAGATGTCAATTTCAGGCACCTGGGCACTGTCCACTTGGTTTATTGAGACAGGATCTCTCGTGGGCCGACCCCAAGACCTCAGCAAGTAGGCTAGACCAGCTGGTTAGTAGGGTCCAGGTGTTTGCATGTCTCTGCTTCTTAGTGCGAGAATACAGGTGGGAAGCCTTCACATCCCAATCCTGCTGCATGAACATAGGATATGTAACTTAAGGGTTTCAGTTAACTACACGTTCCTCTACTGGGTTTTTTCTGTCTTGTTTTACAAAACTCTGAAATTCAAGAGAAAAGGAATCAGAAAACAGCAAAATCACTGAAATCCGCAATGAGACGTTTGCTCTAATAGATCCGTCTGCATGGAAGTACAGTTTGTTACAGCGTACAAAGAAAGAACTGGATGGGATGCTTCCACCTACCCATTAATCCAAATAGCGCCTTCCTTTGTGAGGCACCTTGTTCCCCGCTTCCCATGTACGTTCTCAGATATTAATAGGCCCTCTTCGTGCGACTGGAAACACGCTGCGGAAATTTGTCCCATACTTCAATCTCAGAATAAATTTTATTAGGAGACTTAAATATTTCTATACAGGACAGCCATTTTGTCCTTCCTAAACTCTTCGAAAATTTTAAAAGATTTTCTGACATATGTGTATCTCCGTGGGTGCCTGGGTACCAGTGTGCATGTGCGGTCAGAGGAAGAACCCTGGTGCTCATGCTTGTCGTTTCTGTTGTTGGGTATAGGGTTGCTTCATGTTCTTTTTCTGCTGTCTATGCCAGGCTAGCTGGACAGCAAGCTTCTAAGAACTGTCCTCCCCCACTCCTCTCCCATCTCCAGCTAGGAATTCTGGGATTATAGATGTGGGCATTACCATGTCTGGCTTCCCTTGTGTTCAGGGAATTTAAACCCATGTTTTCATGATAAGTGTTACAGTTTTGAAAGGAAAGGTATTTTGGCAGTCAGGAGCCAGGGAATACCACAAATTCATACTGCACAACAAACTTTACATAGAAGATTTATTGGGAAAAATAGAGGAAGGTGAGCTGCCTCTGCCCTGATAAGAAGCAACAAAGACCTGAGTGGGAGGCAGACTTATTTATGTGGGATTTCTTGGGGACAGGGTTTTCCAGAATAGTTGAATTCCAAAGATTTCCAGTGTGGGGATTGGTGAGATTTCAAGTCCTGAGCTTGGGGCGAACTCAGGGATTGGTGGGTTTTCAAGTCTTGAGCTTCGGATGAGTCCAGAGATTGGTGGGATTTCAAACCCCAGAACTGAACTTGGACTTTTTACCCTACATTCGTATTTGTCAAGCAAGTGCTTTGCCTACTGAGCCATCTCCCTATCCTCAAATAACAACTACTTAATATCCAAAGTAGTCAGAAATATAGGCTGAAAGGACCGGAGTCAGTGCAGAACACACCAACACCAAATTCTCAGCACAAAAGAGATTTATTTGCCCCAGATGGACAAAGGGCAGGGATAAGAGACAAAAACTGGTGACAGGGTGAGGGAGAAGGGGAAGGGAACAAGGGAGAGGGAGGAGGGGACAAAAGACTGTCTCTGGATAGAGAGGAAACAGACATGGCCTGAAGGTAAAGAGCAGTTTATAGAAAGAAAAAATGGAAATGACCTGTTAGGATGAAGAGTTTATTTTTGATTAGACAGGTTAGGTGAGCCCAAGCAGCCTTTTGATTGCTGGGTTCCAATACTTTGATTGCCATACCTCAGTAGTCACCTCAGGAGGTGGAAATAAGGGAATGGACCTTGAGGGCTAGCTTCAGGAATGTAATCTACATGTTTTTAGCAAGGCCCAGAGGGAATGGGGGAGAAGGGTAAAGCTTGCTGGTGCCCTGTTAGCCATGCTCAGGGCGCTTAGAGCCCCTTCATAGACTTCTTGAGTTTTTTTTGTTTGTTTGTTTTTTTCCAGACAGGGTTTCTCTGTGTAGCTCTGGCTGTCCTGGAACTCACTCTGTAGACCAGGCTGGCTTTGAACTCAGAAATCCGCCTGCCTCTGCCTCCCAAGTGCTGGGATTAAAGGCATGTGCCACCACCACCCGGTGGAATTGCCTACTTTTAATTGATAAGTAAAAACATTAAAATTGTACGTGCTAATCAGGTACTAATGTATATGATATATTAGTATGATGTTTGTCAGGTTATATGTATACATATACATTCAAAAACATTAAAATAGTCTTTTGCAACTTTTAAAACATATAGCATATAATTGTTACCTACAGTCCTCTTACCATGCATTAGGCAGTACGAACTTCTTGTTCCTATATAACTATGATTTAGCACCTGTTAGTCAACCTTTCCCTATCCTTCTGTCCCATCTGTCCCTCTTACCACTAACAATCACCATTCCATGTTCAATCCAAGGAGGTCTTCTTTAGGATTGAATAAGACAGTATGGTACTTGTCTTTCTGCCTTTCTGTGCCTGGCCTCGTCCACTCTTGCCATTTATCATAATGAGTCCTAGTTCCCACCATGTTACTACAAATGAAATTATTCCATTCTCTTTATAGCAGAAGATTTAGCCTTAGCATCCACATGAACCAAGCTGGTCTCAGAGGACCTGTCTCAGATGACCTGATGATCCTGACAGGCTCCTCGGTGTTGGAAAGGTAGGTCCACACCTCCTCACCCAATGATCCACATTGGTTCATTAGCTGGGAGTAGCAACCAGTATTGTCTCTGAGTATTTTACTTTTACGGGTGTGTCAAAAACTGTGATTATATTTTCATAAACTTTCTAAACAACAATGATGTGTAGATGACACAGCAGGAGGCAGCCAGGGTGGTGCAAGTGTTACTAAGTATCAGTTTCCTCCAAGATTGACCATTCCATCTCCAAGGAAGCTCCTTAACCCAGAAAGTTAATAACCCAAAATAGCTTCAGGAAGTCCCTAAAACTAGCCAGACTCACAAGGCTCCTCCCTCTCAAGAGTAGACATCAAAAACTGCTGGGAGTCACTCTCAGAAAAGACAACCTGAAAAGAAGACTCTGAGACCAGACCAGCTGCCTGGAAGAAGCAGAAAACAGCTGAGCTGTCCAGAGGAGGTTTCACACGTGTGTGTTGCATCTTCTCAGGAAAAGTCTTGTCACACAACAAAGAGGAGATTTAAGTGGGGGTTAAACTTAGGGCATATCGCATGAATTTTTTCAACATCTATTGTTTGATAATAGCGTTTAGTGTGGGGGCAGTGTAGTCTTGTGCAGTTCAAAGTTTGTTAAAAGGTAGATCTCACATTATGTATTCTTGCTGTGTACAACAAACTTGAAAAAACAGAGAAATCTAAGAAACTAAATATGGGTTCTGTTACGTTGATTGTTCAGATAGGATCTTGTGTTTGCATGTTACCAAATTTATCCAGATGAGCACATTCCATATGTGGAGTTGTTTACCTATCAATGGAACTGCCCTAACAACAAACAAACAAATGTAATTAGCACTCCCTGTCACTGAGATAACTCAAAATGGCCCTTTTAAGTGATAAGATCCTTCTAGGAATGCGGCAGATTGTTTCTTTGAAGGATGGACTAGTGATTTTAAATTCCTGGGTTCATCAGCAATTTCACATGTAATATTTAAAATGATTTTATATATAGTTGCAGTACATATTTTATTAGAAACACTGTGTTGGCAGTTTGCACTGCTTCAAATCACAGCTGGACTGTGTAATTTACAGCTCCATTTTCTGTTAAGATTCAGGTCTGTCTTAATGTGTGGTCTTACTTCTCCACTAACCACTACATATTTAGATTGCACGTGAGAACTGTTTCAATAAACAGATGGGGATGAGTTCAGGAGGAAATGGATGCAAAACTTCATCAATTCATGGGAGACCAGGGAGGCTGGGGAAGAGATTAAGGGTTTGTTTTCAGAAATCCAGGGGATAAGAGAGTAACCAATGTGACAGCATCACTTCTGTGCCCAAGCACCTGCCAGCCAAGTAGACTGCTCAAGCAGCAAGGTCACTATGCCCTCATCCTGGAGCAACAATTTAGGGGACCTGTGAACACTTGTACACAGTCTTATGATGAGAAAAAAATTTATTAGTTCTGTTTTCTCAGGACATTTACTTCATTAAATGTATTTGATGAATGATATCAATGAGCCAAAAAAAAAAAAATCATGAATTTTTTTTTTTTAGTGAAAACATGTCCATTTAATAAAGCAATTTTCTTATGTGTTAGTAAAGATACTTTAGCACTTGGTAGAAGCTGGGATATTTCCTGAAATGAGAAGAGCTTTCAGGAATAGAGTCTTGACCTTCCAATACGTCCCAAAATAGAACTGTCTGCCCTAATCGTGAACTACGAAGGCAGAACCCAGCGTTGTTAACCTACTTTGTGACAGAGGTTCTGGTGGGACAGAAAGTGGGTCAGGAATGCCCTGTATTCATTTCAGGCTTGGCAGTTACTTTCAGGGGTTATAATTGCCTGCCTGGTGTTCCTTCCATTCCTTCACACCTTGCAACTCTACTAGAAAATAAGCGGTTTGTTTGCAGGCTGAATTAACTCTTCAAACGACAGCAAAGGCTCCTCTGCTGTTGCTGGCCGTCTCTAGAGTTACAACCATTATTACCTAGTTTTAGTCATTATCTCTTACATCTCCAAAACCTGTGTCTGTCCTCAGTAGGTAATGAATTTCCTCTTCTGGGCAGTGATTGGGATTGTACAAGGTACCTTGTCCAATATGAACATTTTAGCTTATCACTTTAAGAATATTTCTTAATAATGGAGATGAATCTTTCTTTTTCTTCCTTTCTTCCTTCTTTTCTTTCTTTCCTTCTTCCCTCCTTTTTTCCCTCTTACTTCTTTCCTTTCTCCCCCTCCTTCTCTCTCTCTCTCTCTCTCTCTCTCTCTCTCTCTCTCTCTCTCTCTCTCTCATAAAATTGGAGTGCATTGTCTACTATTTAAAGCAAAAACTTACAAATATTCTTTGATATTACTTAATATTTGCCATAAATTTCACTTTATCCTTTCTTTTCCCTTGTTTCTCTTGGTGTAATTAAGTTCCCTTTCTCTTTTATCCATGTGTGTGTGCGCGCAAGCACGTGCATGTGCGTGTGTGCGTGTGTGTGTGTGTGTGTGTGTGTGTGTGTGTATGTGTGTGTATACTTGTTACTATGTGGAGGGGTCAGTGCTCATGCCACAGCACACTTGTGTGCTCACAGGACGACCTCCAGAGATGTTCTTTACTTTCCGTTTGTTTGAGTCAGGTGGAGTGACGCTGTCATTTTCTACTGCAGACGTCAGGCTGCAGCTGATGATCTTCCAGGGCTTCACCTGTCTGCATCTTGCTGTACAAGCACTGGGATTATGGGTATACTAGCACATGCCGCCTTATGTGAGTTCTCAACATCTGAACCCAGGTCTTCTTGCTTGTATTGTGGCTTTTGCTTTACCCACGCAATCTCTCCCCGTAGCACCCCCGTTTTATTTGTTTGTTTGTTTGTTTTTAATTCTTTGGCTGGATTCTCACTATTTTCCTAGTCCGGGCTGAACTGGTATTCTCACCCCTAGCTGCCCAGTAGCAGAGATTGTACGTAGGTTTACGTGCCTGTGCCTGGCTTCAATTACTCTTTATTCTTTTTATTTTTCCTTTTGATTGCTAGAAAATTTAACTTCACTGAAATGTATTCATTCTGCCATAAGTTACCTTGCTATTTGAAATTCAAATTCCTGTAGCGAACATGAAAACAAAATATAAACGACTTTGTTGTGGCCACTGCTAGTGTCTGTAATGTTATTCCCCCTCTCTGCATGAAACAGAATGCAGATCTTGGAGGAAGCAGAAGTCATAAAAGTCGTAAAAGTATGACTGCTCATGGTTTTTTTTTTTTTTTTTTTTTTTTGATGAATCACTTTCTAATGACAACCAGGAAAACATTTATTGACTGAGCCTCTAGGAAAATGGCACTGTACTCAGTCAGCCTGTGTTGTCTGGTCTTCTACTTCATCCTGCCAAAGATGGATATACCATACCTGGAGGCTGAACAGCCATTTTGAAATTGTGGTATCACAGTCCACAAGAAAGGAGATAGCAGAATAGAGCGGTGTAGGTCCCACTTGGCACTCTGGAGCTGTGTTGAATTATTGGCTTTCAGAGTCCCTTAACAAAAAAACCCACAAGCCCCTATGGGGTCAGAATTCTTGTTTGTGTAGGTAGATATAATCATGATGGAAGAGGTGACCTGGCCCAGTAGCCCAGGGCACATCCAGCTGGTTGCCATCATTAGAGAGTGTTGCTGATGGTGAGGGGTCCTTCCTCTTGCTAAATGCTAATGAGAATCCTTTGACTCCTCTTCCTTTTATTGACTGCTCGGGACTTTGGTGGAAATTATTATTTTATCTGATTTCAGGGAATAATTTTATCTCAGAGCCCTTCATTAGCTCAAATCACTCTCGTTTCCCACATGCAGGAATAGGCTACAAAGCTCATCTCTGTCCATCTTTCCTGTTGTTTGCCCTTCTTTGCGTGAAAATTTCAATTTGGACTCATTTCTTTGGATAAGATTACGTTTTGACTATTCCCGTCAGGTAAGATCTGAGCTGATAGCGCCTGTGTGTTCTTGCTGACCAGGTGGTACCTCTTTTCTCTGAGTGGCCTGCAGATGACCAGGTGGTACCTCTTTTCTCTGAGTAGCCTGCAGATGGTGTTTAGATGTCATCTCATTCCCTGGATGGCAGAAAAGGAATCTGATGTCAGTTCCTTTTTCCCTGAATATCTAATTCTGTTTTGAAGTGTTTGTTGGTGAAAATGCAGGTGTCGTCTTTTACAAGTCCTGCATACTCTTCGTCAGCTTGCAGTTTTTCATTTACAGCATCAATGTTCTTTGAATCTAGAGAATTTCCCTCTAGTGTACAATTATCGCCTATCGTTTCTCTCCTCTGATTGCCTATCATGTGATTATTCAGAATTTGTGTTTTCTAAATTGCTTTTGTCTTCCCTTAAGATTTCTATCTTTTTATTTTCGGGCCCCAGGACATGAAACATTTCTGCATTTGGAAATCCCATGACAATATTAGCAATTGTCAATGGTGCTTATTTTGTTCTTCATCTAGTCCCCCACCTCCTCTAAATTAAAAGGGCTGTCTTTCATTCCCAGAAAGTACCTTCTATTACTAGATACTATTCAGTGGTCTTAGTGTTTTCTTATTTGTTTTTGTTTTCCTTTGTTTTCTTCCACGGTCTGACTCCAACCCAGGCCTTTCTTGTTTGTTTGTTTTCCCTTGTTTTCTTCCACGGCCTGACTCCAACCCCAGGCCTTACCTTTTATTAGCTGCCGCTTCTTGCTTTTCCTTCATCTGGCAGTGGGCTCCTGGGAACGATGGATTTTCTTGGGCACTAGACTATCAGATAATGCAAACATGGTAGACACATGACATCTTGTGTTCTTGGGAGTCAGGGAAAGACAAATACAGTTCCATTTAAAGGAAGCCTTTCTCCTCCCCATTTTGAACTACTAAGGCAGTTTTGAATCAATAGAACAGAAAATGAAACTTTTGTGAGCATTCATTTCAGTACGTATTCTATGTAATTTATACAAATTTTAGTTTATATAAATACCACTATCCCTATTTTACAAAAGTAGAATTAATAAGTTTGGCTAAGCTTGCATTAGGAAGTAACAGAAACAACATGTAAAATCAGGCAGGATTTTCCCATGGCAGTAGCACTCAAACACTATGCTATTTATCACACACAGATGGAGTAACCAATACATACAAAGGGATGAAAAATAAACCTGTCATCCCAAATTTCAGAGCTTGGGTCATTCTCTGAGGCCTGTCCTTCCCAATCATCAGGCTCTGTAGGCAAGAGGAGAAAGACATCTTGCACCCATCATTTCATACAGGCAGAGTGGAGGGCTTTGTACATATTTATACACATGAAGTTGCCTCAATATCCAGCCATCACCTGGGCCAGGATAAAATATGTTGAATAGTCAAGACAAGAACATGAATTCAAAAGAGCCCTTTGAATATTATCTTCTTGATGGTGAAGACCATTGTATTCCCAGTATTCAAAATACAGTAGAAAATATCTTAGCAGCTCAGTTGATAATGAATAAATTACAGTAGACATTGGGGTACCTGAAAGTCATCAACAGAAAGCTCTAAGACTCAAGATGCCATCTTCAAACTCCAATCCTGAGAGTGAGCCATCTCTAGGTTGCTAGGTTGCTGCCTGCCTAGAAGAGGGCCAGGAGTGCTTGTCTTCATCTTCTGTGTTACGAGTTTACAATAGTTAAAACACAAGACTTTAATTTCTCTTACAGAGCGATTGAGGGGAACAAGAGTAATGGTGATCAGGAGAAAAGAAGAGAAAGATGAAGACTGTGAAAACTGAATGTGGAGTGGCAGCCACGCTCCAACGAGAAGGAAGTGTTGCTTAGCAACTACAAGTTTCAGGAAGGAAAATTCTCAATTCCACTGGGGAAAAGTGCAAAGGTAGGTAAGTAAATGTGCATCTACACTGGTGGATTTTGAGGTGGTTGCTGTGATGAATAATCTCTTTTGCAAATACACCCTGGCTTTTCTTCTACATTCACTGAAAACTTGGTCCCATCTCACACCACAGGTAATAAGACAAATGAATGGGCTAGCCAAACTGAGGACCATCTTGTCCATCACAAAATGGATCTAGAGATCCAAAAGGGAAAATTTTTCCACCATTGTTGCACCTTTCTGTTCTGACTGGCTTTACTGATACGAGGATGTGTTCTCTGTCAAGGACTCTGAACCTATGTAACTACTAAGAGAAATACTGAAAGGAATCTAAGCACACTCTTTCTACCTCCCCTTACTGATGGTACCATTTCCACCTGGACTGATGTTCCTCATGCATTTGCACTTAGCTCTGTAATGTCAAGCTTTTAGCTTTTAATATGAATGGTATCCTATTCTGTTATTTGATATAATGAAACATGTATTGGAACTCTCCGATGTGCTATGTGTAAGTAGATCTCATTCGTTTTTTTTTTTACTAGTTCTCATATTTTATTAAATCATTTTACAGTTCATACAAAGGATCAAGGAGAGACAAGGGAGTCCTAAAGAATACAACACTATCTGTAGATACTACTGACTCAAACACAAAAACATAGTATTGACACAACAAACATATATTGTTCTGTGAAATAAAAATGATGACCTGAAAATAATTTCATGCACAACTGACCAAAAATACACACTGGAAAAAGGAAACATGTTCAAGAATAGTGCTGTTCAAACTGGACCTCTGAATATAAAAGGATGATACTGAATTCTTTGAATTTAATATTTCCAACTGTTAATATTCAACAAACAGAATAATTATTTAAGATATATTTCATTGTTATGTCTCCCATTTTCATTTCTGATTTTATTAATTTGGATACTGTCTCTGTGCCCTCTGGTTAGTCTGGTTAAGGGTTTATCTATCTTGTTGATTTTCTCAAAGAATCAGCTCCTGGTTTTGTTGATTCTTTGTATATTTCTTTTTGTTTTGATTTGGTTGATTTCAACCTTAAATTTGATTATTTCCTGTCGTCTACTCCTCTTGCGTGTATTTGCTTCTTTTTGTTCTAGAGCTTTCAGGTGTGCCATCAAGCTGCTAGTGTAAGTTCTCTCCAGTTTTTTTTTTTGGAGGCACTTAGAGCTATGAGTTTTTCTCTTACCACTGCTTTCATTGTGTCCCATAGGTTTTGGAATGATGTGTCTTCAATTTCATTAAATTTTAAAAAACCTTTAACATTTTTCTTTATTTCTCTATTTACCAAGTTATCATTGAGTAGAACGTTGTTCAGCTTCCATGTGTATGTGTGCTTTCCGTTGTTTTTGTTGGTATTTAAGACCAGCCTTAGTCTGTGGTGATCTGATAGGGTGCATGGGATTATTTCAGTCTTCTTGTATTTGTTGAGGCCTGTTTTGTGACCAATTATATGGTCACTTTTGGAGAAGGTACCGTGAGGTGCTGAGAAGGTATATCCTTTTGTTTTAGGATAAAAAGTTCTATAGATATCTGTTAAATCCATTTGGTTCATAACTTCTGTTAGTTTCACTTTATCTTTGTTTAGTTTCTGTGTCCATGATCTGTCCATTGCTGAGAGTGGGGTGTTGAAGTCTCCTACTATTATTGTATGGAGTGTGATGATGCTTTGAGCTTTAGTAAAGTTTCTTTTATGTATGTGGGTGCCATTGAATTTGGAGGATAGATAGAACTGAGAGTTCATCTTGGTAGATTTTTCCTTTGACCAGTATGAAGTGTCTTTCCATATCTTTTTTGATAACTTTTGGTTGACAGTCGATTTTATTCGATATTGGAATGGCTATCCCAGCTTGTTTCTTGGGACCATTTGCTTCAAAAGTTGTTTTCCAACCTTTTACTTTGAGGTAGTATTTGTCTTTGTCACTGAGGTGCACTTTCTGTATGCAGCAAAATGCTGGGTCCTGTTTATGTATCCAGTCTGTTAGTCTATGTCTTTTTGGGGGAATTCAGTCCATTGATGTTAAGAGATCTTAAGGAAAAGTAATTGTTACTTCCTGTTATTTTTGTTGTTAGAGATAGAATTATGTTTGCGTGGCTATCTTCTTTTGGGTTTGTTGAAAGTAGATTACTTTCTTGCTTCGTTTAGGGTGTAGTTTCCCTCCTTGTGTTGGTGTTTTCCATCTATTATTCTTTTCAGGGCAGGATTTATGGAAAGATATTGTGTAAATTTGTTTTTGTCCTGGAATATCTTGTTTTCTCTGTCTATGGTAATTCAGAGTTTTGCTGGGTATAGTAGCCTGGGCTGGCATTTGTGTTCTCTTAGGGTCTGTATGACATCTGCCCAGGATCTTCTAGCATTCATAGTCTCTGGTTAGAAGTCTGGTGTAATTCTAATAGACCTGCCTTTATATGTTACTTGACCTTTTTCCCTTACTGTTTTTAATATTCTTTCTTTGTTTAGTGCATATGGTGTTTTGATTTTATGTGACGGGAGGAATTTCTTTTCTGGTCCAATATATTTGGAGTTCTGTAGGCTTCTTTGTATGTTCATAGGCATCTCTTTCTTTAGGTTAGGGAAGTTTTCTTCTATAATTTTGTTGATCATATTTACTGGCCCGTTAAGTTGGAAATCTTCACTCTCTTCTATACCTATTATCCTTAAGTTTGGTCTTCTCATTGTGTCCTGGATTTCCTGGATGTTTTGGGTTAGGAGATTTTTGCAATTTGCACTTTTCTTGACTGTTGTGTCAATGTTTTCTATGGTATCTTCTGCCATATCTATGAGATTCTCTCTTCTATCTCTTGTATTCTGTTGGTGATGCTTGCATCTATGACTCCTGATCTCTTTCCTAGGTTTTCTATCTCCAGGGTTGTCACCTTTTGTGATTTCTTTATTGTTTCTATTTCTATTTTTAGATCTTGCATGGTTTTGTTCATTTCCTCTGCCTGTTTGTGTTTTCCTGTAATTCTTTAAGAGATTTTTGTGTTTCTCTTTAAGAGCTTCTACCTGTTTTCCTGTATTCTCCTGTATTTCTTTTTTTTTTCTCCTGTATTTCTTTAAGGGAGTTATTATATCCTTCTTAAAATCCTCTATCATCATCATGAGAAATGATTTTAGATCCAAATCTTGCTTTTCTGGTATGATGGTGCATCCAGGACTTGCAATGGTGGGAGAATTGGATTCTGATAATACCAAATAACCTTGGTTTCTGTTGCATATGTTCTTACCCTGCCTTCTGCTATCTTATCATCTCTAGTGCTACCTGCCTTCACTTTATTTGATTGAAGCCTGTCCTGTAATCCTAGTTGTGTCAGCATTCCTCAGAGTTCAGCTGTCTCTGTAATCCTGTGATTCTTGGATCATGTGATCCTGAGATTCTGGGTGTGTCAGAGCTCTTGGGAGTCAAGCTGCCTCTGGAGACCCTGAGATCCTGGTGTGACCAAGCTCCTGGGATCCTGGGATCCTGGGATCCTGGGCATGTTAGGGCGCCTGGCAGTGGAGCTTCCTCTGGGTGTTGTGGGCCTAGCTGATGAGTTTGTACCCAAGGTCTGCTCAGGGCACTGGCTCAGACTGGAAGGAACCCATGCTACTGGTCGGGTAGAATTCTTGGGTGTCTGGGTCCTTCTGGTCACAGTTACTCTCTGGTGTTGGGGAAGATATTGTGTCCTCCTCACCTCTGATCCTATGATCTGGGGCTTGTTAGAGTGCCTGGGAGTAGAGCTTCCTGTGAGTGTTGTGGGACTGGCTGAGGAGTTTGAGCCCGAGGTCTGCTCAGGGTACCAGCCTAGACCAGAAGGGATTTTATTCATTTAAATGTGCCATGAATTATATTCTACTCACATTGTACATCAATGGGCATTTTTATATTTTAAGTTGCACTAATATGGTTGATAGCTGTAAAATGGCCTTGAAATTTGTGAATGTATTTTTGAAAACATGCTGCTAGAGGCAAAGTTGCAAGGCCAAGGAATCTGAAATTTAAAATGTCTACCTCCTCGGTGCCTTTCCCAAATACTTCATCGAAAAGACTCTTTTCTGCTGGCTGTACTGCGGTTCCTCTATTATCATTCTTAAATAAAACAGTTTATACCATCTAGAAGTGGAAACACATACAAAGACAGACAGACACAGATGTCGACAGACCGACAGACACACACTGAGAGACAAACACATACAGGGTCAGACAGACTCACACACATGCACACATATAGAGACTGACAGTCACACACAGAGGCAGGCAGACTGGCAGATGCACACACACACACACACACACACACACACACACACACACACACACGGTTACTGCTATGAATGAATCTCCTTTCTATATTTATTGACTTCTCTTTTGAGAATTACCATCTGACATCTCTTACTCATTTTAACATCAAGTTCTTTGTCTTTGCCTAAATCATAGTGAGCTTTATATATTATAGTTATTAATACCTTGCCTGCTGGATGTGTTGCAATAATTTATTTCTGCCACTTACATTTTATCCTTTCTGTTCTCCAAAATATACAGAAGCTTTAAAGTTACTTAGGAGATATCTATTATTTGTAATAAACACAACTTATTACAAATTGTCTAGCCTTCAGTGGTCTAGCCTTGAATTCTTTTTTTT
>JADRCD010232554.1:9130-30115 GCA_019843815.1 Montemys delectorum
GTAGGTAGTAGGTAGGTAGTAGGTAGGTAGTAGGTAGGTAGTAGGTAAGTAGTAGGTAGATAGTAGGTAGGTAGGTAAGTAGTAGGTAGGTAGTAGGTAGGTAGGAGGAAAGGACAGTATTGGTGTTCTTAGGAAGGATCCCCAAGGGCTGTCACCCACCAAGGGCTAACTCAGGGCACAGCAGACTGGGCTGGTGTCAACAAAAAGTGACACAGTCAGGCCAGGACTGTGGTCCCAGAAGGCTGTGGTTCCAGCTACTCTGAAGGCTAAGGCAGGAGCTTTGCAAGTTCAAGGCCAACCTGCAGAGTGAGATCAAGGCAAGCCTGAGCTACTAGGAAAGACACTACCTCAAAATAATTTTTTTTAAAAAAAAAAAAAAAAAAGGCAAGAAATGTATTTCAGTGTCAGAGCACCTAGCTTGCAGGAGGCTCTCAGTTCAATCCCCAGTATTGAAGGAGGGAGAGAGGGGGAGGGAGGAAGATGAAAGAGAGGAAAGAGTGGCGAGACCAGTCCAGGAAAACTCCCACTTCCCAGCCTTCACTTCCTCACAGCCAAATGATGCCAACCAACGGGGTGAGTGGCAGCTGTCGGTGAGCCCACTGTGACTTCTCTTTCACGAGCAAGTTACATGTCTGAATATGATAGAATCTTACCCTCCTGTCAGAGTAGATTCTGCACCTCTCTCAGGAAACAATAACGCAAAAAGAAAAGGCAGGCCAGGCTTTGTGGCTTTGGCCTTTAATCCCAAGAGGCAGAGCCAGGTGGATCTCAGAGCCAGAGGTCAGCCTGGTGGTCTACATAGTGAGTTCCAGGACAGCCAGAACTATGTAGAAAGACCGTTTCAAAAAGAAGAAGGAAGAGGAGGAGGAGGAAAAAAGAAGAGGGTTCATCTGGAAGAAAAAAACATACATTAAAACATACATTTCACTCCTTGGTTAGCTTTAATGAAATGACAGGTCACTCGCCACCAGAGAAAGCCCCGGTGTGCCCTGGTGGTGGAAGCCCTTTCAGGCTCCCTGCCCATTTCCCCTCATGTTTGTCGGGCTCTGTATTGTCGGGGTCAAGGTAGACATGAGTGGCTCCACATTTAAAAGATAGAAGGGTGCATACATTAAGACAACCCCTGCTTGAGGAGTATGGCTGTGTTCGAAAATTAAAATTTAAGAAATATTTAACGGGGCTGGAGAGATGGCTCAGCGATTAAGAGCAGTGGCTGCTCTTCCAGAGGTCCTGAGTTCAATTCCCAGCAACCACATGGTGGCTCACAACCATCTGTAATGGGATCTGATGCCCTCTTCTGGTGTGCAGGTCTGCATGCAGATAGAGCCCTTGTACATTAAATAAATAAATAAATAAATAAATCTTTTTTAAAAAAAGAAAAGAAAAACACACTTAATGGGGCAGGCGAGATGGCTCAGCAGTTAACGGCACTAACACAGACTGCATTTCCAGAGGACCCCAGGTTCGATTCCCACCACCTACATGACAGCTCACAACCGTCTCTGACTCCAACTGCAGGGGATCCAAGGGCCTCTTCTGGCTTCCGCAAGCACATTAGGTACACAGACATACACACAGCCAAAACGCTGATACACATAAAAATAAATATCAAAAAAAAAATGTTTTTCAAACCACTTTACTCTAGAGGCTGGCCTTTAAGCACAGGCTCCCCACGTGCTTTTCTTTGGTTCTCTTTGCTATCACTAAAACAGAAATTTCTCTTTTTCCCCCCATGAATGTCTAGAGAACAGATGGGCCTACCACCTAAGTGCTCTACTGGAGTCACCACAGCGGTCTTGATGAAGCTGTTCTCCTGAGCTCCCTAGAAGACCTTTCTAGCATCGATGGGTCCTGCTGTGAGTTTGTGAATGAGAATTCCTAGAGGACGCTGTGTCTGCAGAGACGATTGGCTTGTTTGAACTGCAGTTCTGTGGAGAAGATGGGGTGCTGCAGACAGCTCCAGAGCCTTACTTCAGGTTAGATCTGATCCTAAGGAGGAGCCCTTCCTTGCCCACCTCCTCCCTGGAACTCACATCATATGACTAACGGATAAGAGCCTTTTGGAATCTATTAACTTAGCAGACCAATAGCTTCTTCCATCAACCCAAAAGCTAAGAAGGTCATCAGAGAGCATCTGAGAAACATGGACAATCTCCTCTGTCTCATTGTGCTCTCTGATGTTCTCACCAATATATTTTAAACCTGCCTTGATTTATGACTTTCTATGCTCCGTCCAATTAATTATAAAACTCCGTGAGGCCGCTTCCACATTGGAACATGGAATTTGGAGTAACCTAAATCTATGTTCACCAGTCATGGTTACTCAAAATGGCTCCAGAATAAACTGCATCTTGTTCCCTTTAAGGCGAGAGCTGTGGCTTTTGCATCGACGCCGTAGACCACACTTCAGCCAGCAAGTCACCCCATCATTGCATGGCAGCCCTAGATCTGCCTGTGTCCATTGTCAGCTCATGGCCCCTTGCTGCTGGCTCTTAGCCACTGGGATATGGTCTCTCTGGGACAGAACGTCATAGACAGTGTGTGTACACATAAATATATGTTTCTATAGGTTTTGTTTGTTTGCTTTAAAGCTGAGCCCCTTGACGGAGGACAGTCACACAAAAGGACACCTTCCATGTGTACTCTGTCCCTGCTGTTGAGGGTAAAGCACACACTCACTGCCACATCAACATGTATTTATCACCTTTGGCTACCAGTCATTCCTGAATCCCCAGCTGGGCTTTGAAGTTACGAATAAATGTGTGTGTATCACACGAACTGATGGCTCTTCCAGAGAAATCCAAGTCCCACATCTCAACTTGGAAATGCAGACCTGTCTCTCTCGAGCTCACAGCTGGTACCACAGCTGGCACAATGTTCACACTGGAGTTGTTCTAGCCAAGGTGAGGGTACAGTCGCTCTAGCTGATGGAGCACGTGTACTGAGGAGAATCACCATAGACCATGTTTTCTAGAAGATTCTCTTCAAAGACAAAAGTTAACCCCATTTCCAAAAAGCCACCAACAGTGGCAAGGAGTGGCCAAGCCACTGGTAAAGCACCTCACCGGTCTTTGTGCAAGTGAATGAAGTTCTGTTTTCTTAACGAGCAGCAGCCATGAGCTTGCAGAACCTAAGAGAAGGAAACCGCCCACAAACAAGTGTGGCTGTTTTGTTTTCCTGTAATGTCATTCCTCAGACGACTAAGCAGTGCAAGCAATGGAAAAAAGATGAGGTTCCTCACAAGAAGCGAGACTGTCGAGTTAGGAGAGACCCGCATGGCGAGCTGGGGCGTTTGCAGAGATATCATGAAGGCAAGTGGCCACTTTCAGTAATCTTATTGTGACGGCTAGGTTTGATCGTCAACTTGAGGCACCCCCCAACTAGAGAATGACCTCCAATCGCACTGGCCTGTGAACATACCTATGGGACATTTTCTAAAACTCCTAATGGATGTCGGAGGGCCCAGTCTACTGTGGACAGTGCACTCCCCAGGCAGTTAGGCCCAAGCTGTAGAAGAATGATAGCCGGCCAAGCTGGGGCTTGGGGACCCAGCCAGCAAGCAGTGTTCCTTCATGGTCTCTGTCTCCTATGGTGTCCCTTGATGATGGACAGTGACCTGAAACCAAAATAAACCCTTCCCTCACACAAGCTGCTTTATCACAGAAACAAAGAAGCAAGCTAGGACAGCACCTTACCCTTGAATACTAGTGCGCCTTGACACATAAGGTGACCTATAACATGGGGCTTACCATCCAGATAACCTCCACGTCTGTCTCTTCCTTCACCCTAGGCCTAGGGACAAGGGTCCTAGGTGCTTCTTGCCTGAAGCATTCTTGAAGTAATGAAGTTTAATGGCTTTGGCAGTTGTCCAGGGAATGAGGGAGGGGGCTGCTCAAGCTGCTTGACCTGGCCCCAAGCTGAAAGACCACAAAACCACTTAACAGGACACTAAAGAAATCATGGTTTGTGTGAATATGAGATGGCTCAAGGGCAGCTAAAAGCATGGGGGATGCAGCTTTTAGACACCAATTCAAACATTTCACAAAGATCTGCTGGATAAATGGTGGAGGTGTGTGTGTGTGTGTGTGTGGTGGGGGAGTTGTCCTCAATGTGTGTCCCGTGTTCACTATGGTGAGTCCCAGCAGGCAGTGATGAGTACCCTGTGTTTGCAAAAGTTCAACCCCATCGGTGAACACACAACAGTGCTACTCAGTGCTAGACCTGACCTTATGTGGCCATGGCAACTAGCACTTACAGCACCCACCAGAGCCTGCTATGGTTCCTAAAAGACTGCCCTCTTGTTTTGGTGATTACCCAGGCAAAACATTGTGGCAGAGTTAGAATTCAAACCCTAGGAATGCCACTTCAATCCCCCACCCCTGGTGTTATAGTCCATGGGCAATGGCACATGCTGGACAGGAAGAGTTTAAGTGAGATATGTGGAAATAAAAGCATGTTGTTTTATTGGTGCTGTTGCTGGGTGTGTGTAAGCTAGCCAGAAACTAGAGGGTGAGGAGGGCTGAAGAGACCCACATATCTTGTGTCCTTGGCAGAACATCAGAGATCATCCTGACCAACCTCCCGAATAACCAAAAATCAGATCACCCAATTCTTAGTTGCCTCCCCTTTTATGTGTATAGATGTTTTATGCACATATCTCTATCACATGCCTATAGTACCTAAAGAGGAAGTTAGACCCCTCAGGAAATGATTGTGAACCAACATGTGGGTGCTAGGAATTAAACCCAGGATTAAAATTATCTAATAATCAGAATTTAAAATGTATTGTTCACTCTTCATTTCTGGGTTGTGAAAAAAAAATTTTGTTCACTGAACCCAAAGACCAAAACTCTTAAAACTAAAGCCCGTTTCACTAGCTTCACCTTAAGAAAGAAGCCAGAGGCCACAGGATCCCTGGTAGTACACATCAACTCTAAATTTCCATTATTAGTTCCAATTCTGTGACATCACAAAGTTCGAGCGGAAATGAGAAATTAGAAATCTGGATGCTCTCATCCAACCCTGCAACACCGTGCAGGTGACTCAAGGTGGTGTTTCTCAGATGATTCCAACACACACATAAGTGTGTGCAAACTAATGCCAAGTTATGTCAACAGAGACCTGCACAAGCTCATGCAGCTACACGTCTCCCTGCTGGCACCCTCCAATCGCTTTGAATACTTCAAGTCATGTAATAGACTTCCTCCCAGTGGCTCCTTAACTAAAGGGCAATGGAGAAGAGGCAGATGCATCAGAACAGTAAATAAAATGATTCCACACAAGAAAACATTCTTCTAGTTTACACTTTATTGCATTATGAAAATAATACATTTATTTGGCAAAGTGATCAATCTAGGCTCCAAAATTGAAATAAGAGAATTCTGGTGTCCGGATTACTTTTTAAAATGTGAAATATATGTATTCTAGCCAGTACATACTAGCATCCTTGTTAAGCCAATAACCCCAGTCAAGCTAATTTTCATAATTCCATATGAAATTACAAGGTGTTTTTGCATCCATTCATCTTATGATTAGCACAAACCTCAAGAACTGACCTTCATTTTGTCAAAACCAATAGATCTAAGAAACTCCTGCTCGAAAGACAATTTGAAACACTACCTGGAATACCTTGCTTTGGCCCTGCAAATACACTTCCACCCTCAATACAGGTTTCACATTCAAACACTGCAGCAGCTTTAGGCTCTGCCCCAAACCATTTAAGCTAGTACATTACACACATTATCTGAAAAAAATTGATCTTACAAATGCATAAATACATGCCTATCTACACTGCCAACATAAAACACAGGGATCTCAATGCTTTTAGATTTTCTGAGGCAGGATTTCTGGAGTAGCTTTCCAAAGCCAGAGTTGTAACTCCATTGCTCTGGCTACATATGGGAAAGGCTGTAGTTGTGACAAATATTAAGTGGATTACATTTATCTAATAACACTCAAAATATATTTTACTACTCACTTCTGTTCTGCTACATTTCCAGAACTGAAGACAATTTTCAAAATGTTTTCACTTTTTAAAAGGGGAAAGTGGCAAAACCACGTCATATGTATATTGTCTCCTCATCAGCACTGGCCAGTTCTCGTTAGGCTTGGGATGGAGAAACAGGATCTGTTCAACATCAGAAGGCCAGCTACTTCAGCCACCCAAGTTTTTGACCCTCCCTTGGATCTTCTCATAGGCCTTTGCTGGGTACATTAAGGAAATGTGCCTAAGACTCGCCTTTTCATCATTCACGAATGAATCAGTTGTTAGAGCTGATGCTTCCCTGCAGTCTCCTGTACATGCATCTAACAATACTTGTGAAAATGGACTTCCAAGGGGCCAATGCATCCACAGCCTGAACATGGTTTCACAACTTGATGAATATTGCAAGTGCCTTAGAGAGACCCTTCACCTGTATCCTATGTGTATCTGTATAAACAGCAACAACTTTCATCTATGATCAACATAGGAATAGCTAATAAATATTAAAGCTATTAAACTATAGATTAAAATGCAGACCTCTCATAGAATTGAGTGATGTCATTTTGGTACATTCACCATTATTAATTGTACTTTATTTAATAAAGAAATACATTTCCCCTTGCAAAGATAGTAATTGCAAGTTTACAAATAAAACCACAGACCTCCATTCACGATGCTAAATCTTCAACTTCTAAGCAGCAGCAAACTGATTTGTTTGTGAATGGTCCATGGCACCATAAATAAAGACTACCAAAGGTCACAGAAGCTTAGAGAACAGGTTTATTGATAACAATCTCATAAATACCCTAAGGGAAATCTCAAAAACTCTAAACCTAGAATGTTTAAAATCTGTTCTTGCTGGCAATCCCTCAACTAAATAGAGTAACAGGCCAGTACAGATGAATGTCACACTTAAAATCTGCTTCATTTTAACCTTTTTGCCAAAAACGAAGTTACATTTGATTCTCACCCCTCTTGGGTACAGTCAATCAACATTCAGTTTTATTAGACAGACTCATAAATACACTACCCAGCTGCTGTGAACCTGAAGGTCATCAGTCAGTAGTATATTTTACTTTATGAACAAACAGCTGAATATCTTTTTAGCCATTGTAATGTCTAAGCAGTCAAAATCCAAATCTTGTGGCTTCCCTCCGAATCACCCGAACCTTAAGATACAGTGTGAGAAACTGTTTGCGTCAGCTATTAGGTCCATCCTTGTACCTCAGATGTCTGAAACTAAAAAGGGATTCTTTTGTATTTTGATAAAAATGTACTCCAATATTTCATAACATTAATATTTATTGCTTTATATGAATACTGTATTGAAAGCCCAAGCATTCAGTTACACACGAAATTATACAATTATATACCGCTTCACAAAGGCAGTGAACACATTACAATCTACAAAATCTACTTTACAGAAATTTAAAAATTCTAAATATCAAAAAGTACAGCTGAAGAAACAGGTATAAATTTGGCAGCCAGTAATTCTGACAGGGAAGTTGCAGCTTGCATGACTTTAAATATGTGAATTTGAAAATATTGAGTTTCCAGAGTAGTAACCTTTGTGCTTTGTGTTGATCTGAAAAATATAACACTGGCTGTTGAAGAAGCATGTTCAAAAATATTAATTCACTTCAAAATGTTATATAAATCATGGTGGTTTCTGTGTACCCCAAAAGCTTCGGTCATTTTTTAGCTCAGGTACATTACTGACGTACTCTACTAATTCGCCCTGTACGGTGATGTTTCACACCAGTGCCATGCGCATATAGGATTGTTCAGAAAGACAGATGTGATGTTGACAATGTTCAGAAAAGCAATCAAATGTTATGGGACCTGTGGGCTCTTCTGAGATGGTTTCATGTCAGGCTCCTAAGCACTCATTCTACAAACAGTAAGTTAATGCTTGAGTGCAACTCCCAAGATAAAGCACACTTTCTCATAAATAATGAAGTCTTTTTTTCTCAGGCACCTTAGAAGTATACAAAAGAATTTAGTTTGCACAGATCTCTTGGAATGTGTTTAACCTGGTATTTCAACAGACTGAGAGATTCCCAGGGTTTCACAGGGGCCAGATTTTTGTCTCAATTACTCAGAAGAGAAAGAAAATATCTTCTGAAAGAAGTGAACTAAGTCGTTACCAATAAAAAAGTATCCACTGTATTCATCTCTTATAGAAACAGAAAAATATAACATTCCCCCTTAGGATAATCTATATATGTATATATGACTTAAAGTTCCATTGTACAGTTGAACAATAAAAATCTGAAACCACATGAAACCCTATAATTCACGTTAACATGTTTAAACTATGACCAAAATAAGGAAACTGCTAGAGACAAGACAAAAATCTTCCTTGTATATGTATAAACCAAATGAGATCATCTTTAAAGTTTTCAAAATTATTATCTTCCAGTTTAAAAACTTTAATTCTAAATTAAAAAAAAAAATCTATACACAAACCACTGATTTGAGTACACCAGGAAAAAAAAAAAACAAACAAAAAAAACAAAACAAGAAAATCAGCAATAAGCGGGACCCAGAGGAGCTGGTATTCACAGCTCTTCCACGTACAACTTTCAGGGTTTATTCTTAAGGTTCTTTATTTTACAGCCTGTTTCTCTTGTAAAACTAAAGGTCCACTTTATTTATTACTTAAAAGTTTTATACAGTGTAAAACCAGAACTGTATGTAAAATACTGCCTCTAAGTGTTTTTAAGTAGTTAGTCTTGTTCCATTGGTTCATCTGTGACTTCTGTGGCTTCGTCATTTTCCATGGACGACATTGACACACTTTCTCCAGGTTTACTGGAAGGGGGCCCTCCTGACTCCTGTGTCTCCCGGCAGTCAGAGCCACTCCTTGAGGCCCCTGCACTGTCACTCCTTTCTGAAGCCGAGTCTGTCTGAGCTGGAGACATGCCAGAGCCCTCCATCTGATGGCTCTCCTCTGAAGTCTCTTCATTCACAGTTAAGGCGTCAGATTCCTTTTCTTGATTTTTTTTTTCTGGGACCATTTCTCTTGGTGTCATAAACGATTCTAGAAATAAGCAAATATTGTAGTTAAATTTATTTTCAAGACATGCTCAGTTAAGTTTTGTGCTTCCTGTGAATGTGGCTCATAGCTCCTCTGACTCGGCAGCAAGCACACACAGGTAGACCAGAGCCCAGCAGCAGCATGCTGAGGAGCCCAGGGTGCACTGTGTGGGAAGAAGGGGTGATCTCCACCCACTCTCACCTTCTTCCTCCTCTTCCTCCTCCTCCTCCTCCTCTTCTGTACAGTGCGGCCTGGTTCGATTTTCTCTGTCCTTGTCAGGGGGTGAAGATGTTGTTTCCGTTTCCTCTGCTCTAACTGAAGAGACTTCACCGGACACTGTTTGGCTAGCTGTCTCTCGGACATCACCTTCTTTGTCAAACTTCAGTCTTTTCACCTCATGTTCCTCAGATTCCACAGCATCTTCATCTGGATGTTTATTTTTAACGGGGCTCATTGAGGAAACTTCTGATTCAGAGGCTGAAGAATCACTGCAGATTTTTTTTTTAATGTATCATTAATAAAATTATTTTCCTCATAATCTACATTCTCACCTCTATAATTTTAAAAACTTAACAAACTGACTGTGAAATTAAATGGTAAAATCTGTGCTAAGAAACCAATTTCCAAAGCAACCTGAACTGTCTCATGAATATTCCCTTTAGGACCAATTTGTCAGATTCTATGAGCTTTCTGGAAAATTCTAGAAAATCTTGTCCACATTTACCTTCAGCTGTACTGATGCAATACAGAAGCCATATCTCCTTCAGTCACTTTAAGGCCTGTTCTGTCCCTCAGGACCCATGGAAAGTTCTAGGACCCCCAGGGCACCAAAACCTAAAGACCTCAAAGTACATGCACAGAGCCTCCCTTACACTTACATGTCGATCATATATTTCCCTTATAGGTGAATCAATGCTAGGTGACATAATATCTACTGCAAATGAACACTCTGGGCACAGGGGACAAAGTCTATACCTAACCAGGACAGATGCACACTTTCCCCCCTCAATTACTTTTGATCTTTTACTGGCTCAATCTTTCAAACCCATAAACGGAGCCCATTAACTAGAGAAGGTCCATCCGACCTTGTGAATAGTAAATAGTGCTATAAAACCTTTAACAGATAAATTTCTGTGTATTTCTCTCTCTTCAAATATAAAACACACAAACCTGTGGCCTTTCTCTTCACTTAGCTGCAGGTCTGAATCTTTGCTAGCTGTGCTCTCAGGCAAACCATTTGTTGTCAAGGGGGCTGACAAAGAAAGCTTTGGTCGATTAAGTGGCCTAGGTGTGCCAGGCCCGTTTATATTAGACCTATAATGAGATAAATGAACATCATTTTCTACTTTTAGAAATAATATAAAAAATGTAATAATAAAAAAAATAAATAACTAAACACACACATATAATCACCCCTTCCAAAGTACCTATCACAAGTATTTGCAGTAATTTTGGCTTTTGGATCTGTGCCTTACCCTATATTAGCAAATGTAGCCTGGTATCCAAGATATACAACATATATCTTGTATCTTACCCATATAAATATATACTTAAAAAAAAGTATACTAAGCCTTAATTCAAATACTACCAGAAAACAGACACTCTGGACAATTTAAAAACCACAATATTCTCACCTGTCAGTATAGTTTGGTGAGTTTCCAGGAAACATAACACCATTCATTCTATTTAAACTATTAGAATTGTTCTTCCTGTAATAAAAGAAAACACTTCAGTTGAGCATGGTAGTGCATGACTTTAATCCTAATACTGAAAGATAGGCGAGTGGAGCTCTATGAGTTCAAGGCCAGCCTGGACCTCATAACAAGTTCCAGGCCAGCCAGGGCCATAGACTCAGACCATGTCTCAAAATAAAATAAAGGTTAAAGGAAGAAACAGAAGGAAGGAGGGGTCGTGGATGGCTAATTTACAAGAATCTGGATATCGGGCTGGAAAGATGGCTCTGCAGGAAGAGCCCAAGCTGCTCTTCCGGAGTACTTGGCTTCTGTTCCCATCACCCACGTGGTGACTCACAACCATCCATTAACACCTTCTCCAGAAGAGGGAATGCCCCCCTTCTGAACTCCATGGCATACACAAGGTATACATATTTACATATATTCAGGTAAAAACACTCACAAAAGTAAAATAAATATATTAAAAAGGAAAATCTAAGTCTAGAAGGTCTTTTGTAACAGCTGTTAAATTCAAACACATTAGCACATGCACACACCAATGTTGAGACTGTTTTAAAAAAAAACAAAAAACTATTAGCCAATGACGCTTGCTTTCAAATCTCTTGAAATGTTCTTCAGATGATTTTATATTCATCAGAAAAGCAAAACATTTAATGCAAAAGGAAATCAATTTTGTATCATTTTCTTCTACTAAGAAACATCAATAGATTACCTCAGTATCTGATTTAGTAAGAAAGGTTTATAAGTCAGTGGACCTATGCAAGTAGCAGCACCTTCTTCCCAGCCCTTCCCATGCCTGGTCTCTGCATGTGCTGGGTGCGGTTGCGGTGAGAGGGCACTAACCAGCCCCCTGCAATTTCTAGGACTTTCACACACAACAAAGATTTATGCACGTGAGCTAAATGCTAACAATGCCATAGCCGAACAGATGCCTGGAACCAAGTTCTTAATTTGGATCTAGATATCTTGACAATTAGCAGTACTTGTCCATGATGGAGAATACCATAAAGTTTCTTGTTCTACACCCATCTGCCACCCCTAGAAACACATCTACATGGACAGAACTGGAGTAATTAACCTGTCTCTTGGGTTCAAATCTTTCCACTGGAAACACTTAAATAGTATTTTGGAAACATTCCACCTCAGGGTTCAGGTACTAGATTTCACAATGAATAGATGCTATCATGTTTAGTTACATATGAAATAACTAAATGTAGATTATTTAAATAACACTATTAAAATAGCTAGAATATAGTAATATCAAAGGCAGAAAAAACTCTCTATACTTACTCTGAAGAAGGACAAACGCAGCTAACGACCATCACATTCTGAAATAACAGAAACCGTATGTCAATGAGTGAAGGGGAAGCACATAGCATAAAATGTTAACCCTTTGTGGGGGGCTCCACAATCAGCCTCATGCCTGGGGCAGGCTTCCATTTACTCCAACTCAAAACAACTGGTTAAAGAAAGCCAATAAAGCAAAAACTAGGAGCAGCAAGACTTCTGGGTCTGGCTGCAACAGCTGCTGGCTTGCTTTATCATATTCTTATTTATCTTGTATGCATGTATGCCCTTGACTACAAGTCCACGGAACCTTCCACTGCATGGGTCTCAAGATCACGCCTCATCTCCACCACTTCCCCTCTTTTAAAGCCCCAGCCAGCTAGCTTGGAATTTACCATGTAGATCAGGATGGTCAATTCAGAGACTGGCTTGCCTCTGACCCCTAAGTGCTGGAATTAGAGGCTTGTACCACTACATCAAGATTAAGTGTTTTCTTTTCTTACAGGATGAACAATTCCAATAATTTTAAACAGTGGCATTATGACCCCTGGAAACTCGCCATCATACTCTAAGGGAGAATGATGGTTCGTTTTTAAATAATTCTTAATAGTTTAAAAAAAAAAAAAGTATTTTAGAACCCAAAGAGACCAAACCCCCTCCTTTGGTGATTACACCAGAAAAGTACTTTTAAGGTCATCTCACAGCCAAATTTCAGAGGAAACAAATTTTCTTTAAATCCCTGGCTCAGAATGTAAACTATCAAAGTACTGATTTGGCAAACGCAGGCAGTGATACCAGCAGTGATACCTGGTCTGTTCATCTAAAAACTAAAAACCTCCAAAACACAATTACTCTGGATCCATTCTCAAAAGTACTCTTTCCTTTGTTACCTTCCACCCACCCCTAATCTGAACTGGATCTTTCTAGTCAATATATACCACTTAAATAGTTTTTTTGTTTGTTTGTTTGTGTTTCAAGACAGCGTTTCTCTGTGTAGCCCTGGCTGGCCTCAAACTCAGAAGTCTGCCTGCCTCTGCCTCCCAAGTGCTGGAATTAAAGGTGTGCGCCACTTAAATAGTTTTACACTCAAGTTTCCAAAGTTGTATGCTTCTGACTTTTGGGATCCCACAGTGACATTTACAATGTACTGTTAATTCTCACGTCTCTCTGGTGGTTTGTTTTTAATGCTTAATAAAGAATAAAAAAACAAAGGTAAATAAGCAGCTTTCTTCAAACTAAATTCTCTTGATATTATACATACCTTTTCTACTCCTCTGAGAAATTTGTCTGTTCCTGTATAATTTCTTCTCGGATCTGTTAGCAATTCACATAGTCGTTGAATAGTAAAAGGGATACTGCAAAATAATTTTATAGTTTGAGGCCATCAGTGTGAGAAATTAGGATCAGTGCTTCACAGTGAGGCTTTATCAAGTCACCATGTGCTATCAAAGCTTTATCAAGCCATCATGTTAAGCTATGGAGGAATGAGTGTAGGAGTCACTTAGAGCAATAAAAAGGAGCACAGAAAACAGAATACTTTAAAACTCATTCCAGAAAAAGATTAGTACAATATTCTAAACTCTGACCACTCAATTTGAACTTTTTTTTATAAGAGATAACAATAATTATTAGTCTATTTACAAACAGACAGTTTTCGAGCTTTCTTTTGCTCTAAACATTTTACAAACATCATAAATGATTATGATTCTGTTACTGGATAGAGTATAATAAATTAGTTTTGACACGAAAGTATTTTAAATAGACTCTGCTCCATTACTACAACTTTATATATAACCTATATACACTTAGGCAAATGTTTACTAATTTCTAAGAACTTGTAGGGTTAAATATACCAAATATTTTTGCCAGAATGCAGTTTTTCCTCCATCACAGCACATCCAAGAGTGAAAGTCTTGAAATAAGACTTGGAACAACAATCATTTTACAAAGAGTTTGGAGGAAATGAGAAAAATGGCTCATCAGTTAAGAGCTTTGGCTACTCTTCCAGAGGAATGAGTTTGATTCCCAGGATCGATACAGCAGCTCACAATTCTAGTCCCAAGGGATCCAACAACACTGTGTCTGGTCTCCATGGAAAGCAGGTATGAATGCAGTTCAGACATACATGCAGGCAAAATAATATATAGAACAAATACATTTTTTAAAAAAAAGTTTTAGACTCACAGAATTATTAGCAATCATCAAAATTACATCTAAGTGTAATATAAGTACAAAATGGCAAGCAAAATACGTCTTTGGACTTCATTGTTCTCCATTAAAACCTACTTATGTTGCCTATGAAGAGAATTGCAAGCTTCAGATGCACAATGTTCACAGTGCCTTCGTTTTCACACAATAGTCTACCCTACAAGCGATGCAGCTAGTGTTACAATGCCATAATCTGAACCCAATTTATCTAACTTCAAAACCCACACATCTTCGCTGTACCACACACATCTGATAGAAATCATAGTAGTTTTTTACTAAATAAGCTACTCTTAAATCTCATGCTTTTTTAAAAGACAAGGTCTCACTTTTGTAAACGAGGCTGACCTCAAACTCAGGTATGTGCCTGCTTCTGCATATCCAGTGCTACAATTGAAGACACTGTGCCACCACATACACCAGGCTGGCCCTGAACTCAGAGTTCTGCCTTTGCCTGGAGAGTGCTGAGACTAAAAGCATGCAGGACCACACGCACCTGTCAAAACTTACATTCTTAAACCCAATACTATTCCTTGCATTATGTTAGAGTACAATTAGAAAATGTTATTCATAATAAATGTTTTCTGATTAAAATCAAAGTTATATCTTTATTCAACCAGCAGTCAAAACTGAAAATTTGCCAAAGAATGTAAAAGAAGCAGCAGCATTTGCCTGACACCAAAAAACAATGCCAAGTACACCAAAGAGACAACCCGAGTACAAAGTTACGCAGATGACCATAACATCAGCCAGCCTATTAGAAAACATCAAACTGACAGTAACATGCCACACCCACTCCAGCGGAGTGTCCCTGAGTAACATACATGTAGATCAATAGAACAAAACAGAAGACCCAAATATGTGCATGTTACTGTCATCCCATACTTGACCAAGATGGCAAAAACTACACAATAGAAATACAGCATCTTCAACAAATGGTGCTGGGGAAACTGGATGTCCACGTGTGAAAAACTGAAATTAAACCCACTATCTATTACCCTGCCCTATTACCATTACAGAAATCCACAACTGAGACATCTACAACGCAATCCTTGCACCTAAGGCTCAGGAACACTGCAAAAGAGGGGATGCACTGCAAAAAAAGATTTGCAGGACTCAGAGAACAAAGATGTCTGATGCTGAACAGTGTCTTCTAGACTTAACAGGGAAGCTGCACCATTAAGTCTCAACAGTATTGCTGTCCAAACAAGACTTGCATAATGTCAACATCAGTTGATGTGCCCACTCAAATGGGGAGACTCGTACAAGGCCCTTCCCAGAGGTGAAGAACCACAGCCAAATGGCATAGAAAGGCCCAGTGCTTACGAAGAACACTTACTGCTCTTGCAAAAGATCTCGATTTTGACCTTGAAGTATTCCTACATGCATTAGGTACACAAGCCTATACTCACTTATACACACACACACACACACACACACACACACACACAAAATAAAAATACAAAGTTAGTAAAGGGATACTAAAAAAAAAAAAAAAAAAAATCAGTCTTCTCCAGGAATGAGATCCCTGATAAATTATCCAACCCCAAGTGATTAGCCCAAAGCACATACATATAGGAGCAACACTAAATCAACTCAGTATACTGTGCACATGTGCGAGCACACACACACACACACATACACACACGTTAAAAGGTCATGAATTTGAGAGTGAGGACCACAAGAGTAAAGGACGTGGTAGAAATTATGTAAATGTAGTGATTATGTATGTAAATTCTCAGGGAAAAAAAATAAATGGCCCAAAGAGCCATTTACTTTTAAGTGTACCCTGTAACCTTAATGTGTCTTTCTTTTCTACTCAGTCAACAAACTATTCGTGGAACCTAATATCATCAAAAACTGAACTGAAGCTGGGTGTGGCAGGGCACAAAACTAAAAGCTTTCAGAAGCAAAGCAGATGGATCTGCAAATTCCAGACCATCCAGGGACACATAGTGAGACAACAGTAAGATGCTGCTGCATCCTTGCAGAAGTCCCACAACCTTGACTGAGAGCAGTGAGGGAATGAATAAAGGGCAAACATAAAAACACACTGACACAGAAAAGCTAAGACCCTGTGGCTTGTGCTCTCAGATTCTCAGATAGATAGAGAAAAGCCGCAGCATCCTGGAAGCTCAGGATGCTTATTAGTATTTACAGGGGAATAGGGAGGTAACTTAACACCAGTAAAACAGTCTTCTGAAGAGCTATCTTCACGCTGTAAATATCCAGAAGAGGCGAGCTGCTGTGATTCTTTTTGCACATACTGTCAACATTTACTAGAAGCTTTACCACTCTCATGAGTCCTTGTCATGTCAAACACATTCACTCACAATCTCACTCCATACATGACACTGTCTTAAATGAAACCTGAATAGATTCCTAAAATTTTATTATCTCATACAATTTAGAATCACAAGTCTAATAACATCTTTATTTGAAGCAGCTTTTTATTTCTATACTAAGGCTTAGCAGTTAAATGAATCAACTTCTTTCAATATTGAAATATTCAAAAAGCCAAGGTTGCAAGTACATTAATGTTTGTATCAGCCCATATGCCCAAATCAATCTTCAGTATGTCAAAGCTTTTAACCAAGTTAATCATCTCTGCAAGTGCTTATATACTCTTAAATTGTTTACACCTCTATCAAATGTATCAAAAATTAATGAGCTTTGTATAAATCCTACTTCCCAATTTTAAGAATTTTATTTGATTATCATACCAAGGCCTATCATCAAAAGGCAAGGTGAGGGGATAGGATAAGGAGGAAGGAGTACTAAATTATACCAATTCTCAACTAATTATGCCAAAAAAAAAAAAGAGAAAAAATAAGTAATAGATTCAGTGGTGCTATCAAGTGCACATAAACCCACTAGAGCCAGGTTCTCGGTGCACACCTGAGAAGCTACCAGTCTAGATCTATGGCTTTCTATGGCCTTGTTTAAGGAAGTCAGTTATTCTTGGAAGCTAACAGTTCAGGTAATTAAAAAATATATATTATTATTCTAATTTTTAAAAGGGGAAAGTGAGTGAACAACTTGAAATTCAAAGATTAAAAAAAAAAATTACATACACAAATTTACTAAAATAAGGATAAAATGGGGAGAGGGGAAAGAAGGTAAGGAAAGGAACAGAACCTAAGTGTACAGAAAGGAACAAAACCTTAAGTGCCATTTGACAGGTATAAAAACCCATAAAGTAGAAGCTTCTTGAAATGTACACATATATGGGGCTGGAGAGATGGCTCAGTGGTTAAGAGCACTGACTACTCTTCTGAAGGTCCCGAGTTCAAATCGCAGCAACCACATGGTGGCTCACAACCATCCGTAATGAGATCTGACTTCCTCTTCTGGAGTATCTAAAGATAGCTACAGTGCACTTATATATAAATAAATAAATCTAAAAAAAAAAAGGAGTATATACATATATGTAAGAAATCTAAATGAAGCCGGGCAGTGGTGGCGCACGCCTTTAATCCCAGCACTTGGGAGGCAGAGGCAGGTGGATTTCTGAGTTCGAGGCCAGCCTGGTCTACAGAGTGAGTTCCAGGACAGCCAGGGCTATACAGAGAAACCCTGTCTCGAAAAAACCAAAAAAAAAAAAAAAAAAGAAAGAAAGAAATCTAAATAAAATCAAATTATGGGAGAAAGCTCCAGTTAGACAGCTCGTCACCAAATAAAACTCCCAGTTCTAAGGATAGGTTATATCTAATCAAGTTGTTGTACAAAGGGGCCCCACAGATACCCTCAAAGAACCCAGGCTATTGGTTGCTTTCCATAAAACTGATGGTAAAACTCTATGGCTGAAAACAACAGCTACTTGACTCACCTAACAAAGACAAGCCGATGCTACCTAGAGCATTTACCTGTATAAACTAGTGTTCATGGCACTACTCTACACCCAACCAAAAAGGAAAAGGAAAAACTAACTCAGCTACAAACCCTTCAATTTACAATGTTAAAGGCAACCTACTCTCAAAATATACTTGTACATTAGTGGCATAAAGCCTATGAGAGTAACCAATCAATACCTAATTGGATTTAAGGCCCACTCAATGAGATGGAACACATGGAACCCACACCTGACAATGTCTGGATGGCCAAGAACCTGGACTATCTTAGATAGTCCAGCTGCCTAAGGGAAAACCAAATACTACTGTTCTGCTAAAGAACATAGCAATAAAATTACTGATAGTCTACTATCCTCATAAACCAGTAGTACCACGCTCAGCCATCCTCAGAGAAGCTTCCTCCTCTAACAGAGTCCCATGGTCAAACAATGTGCAGAGTAAAAGACTTTGGAACACTTAGCCCTAAAGGGGAATATCTCTATCTAATCCCTCCCCTCACAGATCGGAGAACTGATGAAGAGGAGGCAGGAAGAGTGGTAAGAGCTGGAGGAGATGGAAGATACCAAGGAAACAAGGCCTTCTAAACACAGAATGAGTGAATGTTGCACATACAAACATTTACACAGATATGGAAGCAGGTACAGAGTCTGCATCTGAGAACATCCTGGAACTAAGAGGAGAACTGGACACACACTCTGATCCCTAATCAAAAAATTATCTGCAATTGATAGTCACTTACAAATGGAAATTAGTTTTCTCCAGGGGAGCCTTACTGGGTAAACAAAAGCAAGGACAGGCCCACTCCCAGCAGCAGGTCATCAACACAAAATGAACCCAGTGGCATCTTAGGAAGCTGTTGTGTCAGTGCCTTCTTTTTAATTTCAGAGGCCCTTTACAAATATATAAAATTATGACTTACAGTTTTGTGTTTTCATGAGATTCCTGTGTGTGTATGTGTTTCTTATGTTTATCTTCTGTTTGTCTGGTCTATTCCAATTTATTTGTAGTTTTGTTTTGTTTTGTTTTTCTTCTTTTTTTTTTTTTTTTGGTTTTTTTCGAGGCAGGGTTTCTCTGTGTAGCCCTGGCTGTCCTGGAACTCACTCTGTAGACCAGGCTGGCCTGGAACTCAGAAATCTTCCTGCCTCTGCCTCCCAAGTACTGAGATTAAAGGCGTGTGCCACCACCACCCAGCCAACGTATTTGTTTTTATCTTATTTTACTTTATTATTATTCCTTAGATGCCTGTTTGTTTTCTCAGGAGAGAACAATGGGAAATAATATAGATAAAGATGGGAAGCCATAATCAGAATATATTGTATGAAAAAAAATCTACTTTCAATAACAGAAAAAATTAAAATAAGGAAGTAGACAACTTGCAATTCAAAGAGCAAACATTACTCAAAATTTACAAAAACAGTTTAGAAAAGGATATGTGAAGATTCTATGAAGCATTTAATTTACAGCTTTTAAATAAAACTAAAAGCACAGCAGCAATACAACACAGAGAATAAAACAAACAAGGCTGGAGAGGTGGCTCAGCAGTTAAAATCAATGGCTTAGGACCAGCACCCACATGGTAACTCATAAACATCTATAGTTCCAGTCCTAAGGGGATCTGACACAGTATTCTGGCTTCCAAGGACACCATGCATGTGCTGCAAAAACATACATGCTAACAAAATACCCATCCACAAAAGAAAAAAAACAGCAATTAAATAAAAAACTTCATTTTATTTTACAAAAGTATAAACTAGCACCTTGAATGTAGACAGAAAAGATAAACACAAAACTCTGAAAAGCATACACACAATACACAAAATTACAGTAACTTTAGTTACTACACAGAGGTATACATGGTCATTTTGTGATAAGGATAAGAAGTAGCTCAGTGGTAAAGTGCTGGTCTAAAATTTGCAATGGGCTTGATTTCAATCTGTGGCATCAGGAACACACACACAAAGTTAACAGCCTGTTTGTGATATGTTGTTGCCTAGAGTAACAAATCAGGAAAAGATGTTCTGTAAAATCATACTACAAACAAGCATGGTTCACAGTACTGCTTCTCCACATCACTTTAAAAAAAAAAAAAAAAAGTCTACCTATCTCTAGAGAGAAAAAGGCATAGTCTGAGCTGTTTAGTCTTTCCTTTTTGGTTTTTAAAAACCAAACACATGCTGGGTGGTGGTGGCGCACACCTTTAATCCCAGCACTTGGGAGGCGGAGGCAGGTGGATTTGAGTTCCAGGCCATCCTGGTCTACAGAGTGAGTTCCAGGAGGGCCAGGGCTATACAGAGAAACCCTGCCTCGAAAAAACAAAAAAAAAAAAAACAAAACAAAAACCCAAGCACATACACGCAAGGGCACATGTTGGTGGAAGCCAAAAGCAAGCATCCAATCCTCTGGAGCTGCAGCTGTTTTGCAGGTGGTTGTGCCACCCACCCACACCCACCCACACCCACCCACACCCACCCACACCCACCCACCCACACCCACCCACGTTTTCTCTCTGTCTGTGCTGGAACTCTATAGACCAGGATCATCTCCTCAACTCAAGAGATCTGCCTACCTCCTGCCTCTGCCGGATTAAAGGCATGGACTACCACAGCCTAGCTGCAGGTGATTTTTGAAAAGCCTGATGTCCCTGTGCTGGGAACTCAACTGTAGCCCTCTGGAAGTACTCTTTCTTAACAGCTGAGCCATGGCTCAAGCCTCTCTCCTTTCTGTGTGTGTGTGTGTTTATTTTTTTTTGGGGGGGGGGGGGGGGGGTCGAGACAGTGTTTCTCTGTGTAGCCTTGGCTGTCCTGGAACTTACTCTGTAGACCAGGCTGTCCTGGAACTCAGAAATCTACCTGCCTCTGCCTCCCAAGTGCTAGGATTAAAGGTGTACACGTACGCCACACCCCCCCCCCCCCCCCCCCCCCCCCC